>JAIPRN010003101.1:0-23991 GCA_025469175.1 Geopemphigus sp. TES_GeoC_2020 | reverse complement strand
AGTAATGGCCTTAATCTTGGCCGTTTTTCACCATAAACCTGAATTTCCTATACCGGATTAAGAGCGTTTTAAAAGCGGGGTGAATTAAACAGCAATTACAGATTTAGCGTTGTATTTATGACATCATAGATATTGTTCGAAAAATGATTTCAGTCTTTTAATGAAACACTTAACGTAACATATTTAATGTTAATAGGTACCGTCGTACAATTTCAAATACGCTTTGTAACGCGTGTTCGATCATCATAAAAGGCGTTCTGTACTCTTTTGGCGATTAAAAATAAATGACATTTACGAAAATCTCTCCGAATAATAATTTACGGATGAAAACTGTACTCGTGTCAATTTCTAGCGAAAAGCGGGCCGTACAAATTTGCGAACTTGTAAAAAACGAACCAACGTCAAATAATAATCGTTTGTGATTAAAATTTGATATTTTCGACGGACACTAGTGCGCTAGTTACATATTTATCCGACGTTTAATACGACGTGTTTTTTATAAGTTTACAATAAAATTTATATCTTTGGAACGTCGAAATTCGCCCCATCCGTTACATTCTTGAATTAAATTTTTGTTGATCCTCTCGCTCACGTTTTCTGTGGTCTGAGGTATAACACACCCATACACACGCGCGCGCGGGCGCGTGCACACACACTGAGTACGTCAATATGGCCGAGGCGTATGAGAAAATGAAAGAAAACGGTAGAGGGCGAGACGAAAGAAACGCAATCTAAAAGCCGTCAACTCCAGCACCAGCGATATTGTAGTCGCCGTCGTCACCGTGGAGGCGGCGGTTGTACATCAAAAACGAAACATTTTTTCGCGTTTTTCGCTTCTCCGATTCTCTGTTTTCCTCATTGTTCGGCCACGCGACGTCATGAAACGTGATTGGCGACAATAGCGCGTACATACACTTTCAACGTATTTATGGTCGAAAACCTCGGATGTTTATGGAAATTTTATTTGAAAGCCGAAAGAGAAATACGACTCGTGGCGTTAACGCGTAAAATGTTTTTTTTTTTTTTAAATAACTCGTATAATATTATATTTTCGTACTTTCTGCCGGTTACTGTTTTTTATACCGTGCGCGCACGCACCCGTCCGTACCTTGGACTATTTCGTAGGAAATATTCCGAAATAAAAAAGAAAATTACGATGAAATAAATAACGAGGAAGGGGGAAGGGAAAAGAGCACCCCGAAATACGTTTTCGTACGTTTGCTTTCGTTTGGGACATTACATTTCCGACACAGTAACCGGAGCGTAAGCGGAATATTATATACGAGAGCTGTTGGGATTTATGGTAGACAACGGGCTGAGAGGGTGGCGGGAAGGAAAAATGAGGTGTCTGACTGAACGTGCCGTAATCAGGAACACGCCGCAGTACCGTAGTATCCGACGGAAAATTGTCGTAGGGCCGTTGAAAATTCGATACGGACGGTCGTACAGTAACGTCGTGTGGTCGCGTCAAGCGGATAAACGCGATATTAATTAACTATTCGTATTATATTGTTTAGTTACCGTTTTCCATGTCCGTTTTTAACTTTCGCAACCCGAAGACGTAATTTTCCCAACGCGCGTCGTTACCTGGTCAAAAACCAAATTGATTATCGTTTAAACTACAAAATAAACGACACTGAGAAATTCCCGTCGAAAATCTCGTCCGAATAATCAATTGATCTTCACGCCGGGAATCCCGATTATGTCCGGCACCATTTGGAATCGTTTTGTCGAACGTAACGCGAACCATCGTTTTACGGTGAAAGTTCGCCGCGAAATTCCCGTAACGAGCTATTTTTTCAATTTCGAATGTTACTGAACGAGTAGTAAATACGGTTTGGTCCAAAAATCGTTGCCGATAACGAGACGAGAAAACATTTTTCTCGCCCTACAGAGTATAACCGACTTAGTACGATTCGATTCAGCCATACCCTCCGTATTTCAAAAAGCCAATGCTCGCGAAATACAAGACGACCGAGTTTAAATGTTATAATAACCGTTACTTTGAAATGGTGCAAATGCGAAAAAAACAGTTCGCGACTTTCTGCAACATCGGCGAAATACAGCCGTAATTGGCCAAAAATTCTAAAACGTTGCGAAACCTAACGAAAGTATTTACGGCGTAATTGCGCCGTTGGACGTATTATATTCGAAAATTAACGCGCGAAATAACGAACCGGATGCAGACTATAGTGAATTATTCGAATTGCCTTTGAATGAAAACTTAAGACGTAATGTAATTCGTTCGGCATATTGCGATATTATGTCTTTTTCTGACAAACGTTATTTACATTTTTCGAACTGATAAAACTTTAAGTTTTACGGCCAATTCTTTTTTTTGTTTAGCGCATTTCTCGTTGGTAATCAAATATTTCGTTTGGTGAAAATATTATTTGAAAATAATTATCTTTACGAAGGTTGTCTCGATAATAGCCTCATTCAGGGTCCGATTAATCACGGAGCGTATTGAAATATCGACGGCCCCGGAGAGTTCTTTTTTCTCCGGCTAAATGTATATTATTTACGTTAATTAAAATTTTCCAATCGAAACGTATTTAAAGTTTTTACGGTGTAAAAATTCTTAAAACTCGACAGTATTATGGAAAACCTTAACTATCCGTTTTATCCGTTGCTTTCGAATTCTGAAAATGTATACGTAACCAATGTCGACGTAATTTAAATGAAATAGAAAAACGATCTCGTCTGTGTCCTTATTTGGTTTCTAAAAATTATCGTCGCGGAAACGAACTATTCGTAAATTGGCTCCAAATGAAACGATTTGAATTAATGACGACACGTTTTTGTGTCGGGATGGGACATATTCGGATTTGACGCGTGTAGTACGGTTATTATGGGCAAATTAAGATGGTCGTTTACTAAAAATGCTCAAGGCCGTATGACGAAATAGAATACGAGTTTGCCTCCTCGCTTATTTTAAGTCGATTACGAAAAAATGAATTGTGGATATGGCGTCGTACGTGAACGTACACGTAAAAGCGAGAGTAATGACTAATGACGTGATACCGTATCGTATGAATATATTTATTAGGCATACGCGCGCGAGTTTTACGACGATACATTTTCGGTTGCTGAACATATTATTTGACGTGTTATTTGAAGTGTAAGTTCGGCGTTTCGAAATACGGGGCGAGAAAATAATGAAATATGTCGATAAAATACGAATTCCCCCGGGTTTATAAGACGAGCAGCAAATATTTTACGAACTTTTCGTTTAATTAATTGAGATGTTTTTAGGTTATCGATTCATTAGAAACGACCGTTTTATTCGATACGCATATCGTTAAAATTACTCGAAAAAAATGATAACGCTCGTGGCCTCTGTGCGCGCTTGCGAAAGAAATTGTACGACATTATTCGTCGCAGGTACGCTACGCGTTACAAAATATAATCGCGACAAAAAATAATAAGCTCAAAACTTCCGGCCGATCTACAAATAATTTATTTCAAACTCTCAAACATTCCTATTCTAAATACAATATTACAAGAGCGTAAGTATAACTTGTCGTGTTTTAATGCGTTCGCCCCTTGGGTATTCTTAAAAATCAATTTAAAAACAAGACCCAAAAAACATCTTCGTACTCGAAAAGTATGCCTCAAGCGAAATACATGATTCATAGTTACCACCGACATATAATTTTCTTCTAAACTTACGTAATAGATAAACGACGAAAAATCCGCTATAGTTGCATATTTTTAAAATAAGTTAAAATCGATCGTTTTTTTTTTTTTTTTAATTAATTGTTCGTTGAAACTAATAAAGTAACAAAATAAATATTATTGCGAATATGTACGAACAACTGACATTAATGTATATATTTTATTCCGTAGGTAATAATTTAATTATTGGTGGTTTATTACAACTTTATTTATTTATTATATAATTATATTTATTTATTTCAAAAATATAAGCCAGTTCTTATTCAATTAAAATATGCGCATTTATATTTTCATTAATCTATCGTACGCGGTATGTTTTTCAATACTCAGATATAATACGACTGTATTAATAAGGTTAGGCTAAATTAGGTCGGATTGATTTTTTTAATTACCAATTCGTCATTTTATATAGCTTTCGTAACGTTTATCGTTTTCGATATTAATGTTTGTACATTTCATGATAACGAAATTCGCGATCAATGACGACAAAATGGTTTGAATTTCGTACTTTACGCAAACGACAAACATTAAAGTTAAGTACCCAAGAGTAACATCCATCTCCTATTCCCTTATGGTTTTTAAGCTTTACCGACGGTGCGTAATCTTTTATTTATAGTATATTAACTGTTAGAAAGCGAGATTATTCTCTATCTACGAATTATTGCCAAAGAAAACTTTTTTAAACGTAAAACACGATTTTTGTGTTACATTACTTCGCTAAATTAAAAACATCCTCGTTTTGTTAGCAAAAAATAGCGTTAAAAACGAAAACTAATCTAACGATAATTATTCACGCGAAATTCGATTATATTTACTATTAGGAATGGAAAAAACCACGGTTTTTATTATTAGCAGAGATAAATTCGTGAAACAAAAAACCACGTATATGTCTCTACTAAGACATGGTATTTCCGGTGATATAATTATTTAATAAAAAAAAGTGTACTGGTAAATTTCACTTAAAAAACTATACGACGAAATAATCGCGATTCACCTCGACCCATGTTACAACGGCGATATGTTAAATTCGTTTATATCTGAATAATTGGGACGTAATTCACCCGGTATGCGTATAGTACGTGTGACTTCATAAACGGTGGTTTAATACCTGGGTTCATTTGTTTGGCTAATTTAACCAGATAAGAAGTTAGTATCTACGTCTTGTCTAAATAAATAAAGAAACAAATAACTAAATGGCGACAAAGTTATAGTGAATGTTTATGGTCTCCGTTATACGAGTTTTTAAATATAATCGTAATTTAAAGCGACAAACGGGCCGACGAAAAATTATAGACGAGGTTAGGTCGTTAATAATAATTATTGCGAACAAACGTCTCGATGTTCGCAATCCGAACGTTACCGAATCCTTCGTTGCCACCGAACGTATCCGATTTCCACGCATCTTCGCCATTTAGAGGATTCGTCAATATGGAATTGACAATTACACTGTTAGTGATAATCTGAACGATGGACAAAAATCCTAGTCTCCTATTCCCGGTCAATTGCTCCACGTCGTTGACGTTCCAGTACAATAGTTCGACCGTTACGTCGTTCTCGGTCAGATCATAAAAACTCCTGTAAGGATTTAGAGCCAATTTTCTACGGTAATTGTTAAAATTTTGTGACGCGTTATCCCTCGACATCTTCATCGACAGACCATCCATTGATTCCATCGCGTTGCCGTAATTGCCGGGAGTTAAAGAGCCAATTTTCTGGTTCACCATGAACTTCAACCTAACATTTTTTTTTTCATTCACCGCTTACCATCACGCGTATCGCACCTGTCTAATTCCACAGTCGATCCGGTTCCGAGTCCATCCGTCACTCGCTCGCCTCCCGAGTTGCATCTGAAATGGCCAACTTCCGGCCGGCCCGGAAAGCGATAAAATTAACTAATGTTAACTAGTACCCTCAAACCTTACCGGTCACAATTAATTCAAGTAAGAACCGGCTCAGAACTTTTAATTGGACCCCCGAAGTAGTCGTTCAAGCCTCTTCACCGCGACAAAGTGAGTTCCACCGGTTGGAAGGGATCCTAACCTGACCAACGTGCGAGTAATTAAGACAAAACACGATTATTTTTATATAATACATAATAAACCGCACTCGGATCAAATTTCAAGTATAACAATATTTTACAATAGTTCTCTAAGCTTCGGTGTAAATAATACCAAAACGTTTTAAGTTGTGAAACATTATTGTTTGAACGAACGAGAAATAATGTTAGGTCGGATTGGATAGAACTTTAAATACCCCGTCAATTGATGTGATAAAACCACTAATGGTGGCGTGTACGTATCCCTTTAAACATAAAATACAATTCCGTTTACCCTTTCTTCTCGATAAATTTTTAAAAAAAGAGCAATTTCCGACGCCAATGCATTTTTCGATATATTGTTCGTATGTTTCACGCGCGGTAAATGTCGTTACAGTATGTGATCTGAATCGTCGATTTTGACGACTAGATCGTTCGCTAGTAACGAGAATCGATTATGTGGGTTTTTTCCACAAATAGAGTATAATAATTCTTATTCGTAAATGTCTCGAAAACACAAAGGACTTGGCAAAGCCGTATTTACCCTAAAAATCGTTTCTACGCGAGTTTCGGAGAAACTATTTCCACGTTTAATCACATAATTCGAATAATATGTTCCATGGGTATTTGTTTAAATATCATTTCTCCGACGCTACATATAAATATAACGTATAATAATAGATTATTAAAAACAAAAATCTTACCTGGCTCACCGCAGAGCAAATTAGGAACGAAAGTCTTATATTCGTCGAAAACGATATGTGTTACACGGTGGAAATTGAATACGTAAAGCGTTCACGGGACTAGGTGAAAAGACAAAAAGAAGAGTTTGGGACTGCCGCGTTGTCGTCACTCCTTCCTTAATTAATGTCGTTCCACGGGTACGTAAAGTGCGAATTTAATGACAGACGTGGTGGGCTAGGGAATCCGGCAAAGTTTAATTTCGTCCCGTGGTGATATGCTGAGCGTGTGTTGCAAGTACACGTATAAAAGAAAGTGAAGTGGTAGCAACAGATAGACAGACAGACAGACGCCCCGCGGAATTCCCAAAATGTTGACCGAATTCTCGACATTTTTATAACTCGCACGGTGAAAATAACATCAAACATACTCTACTCTCATTATTCGGCCGGTAAGTTTATATTGAAACGTATAAACTATACCGTATCGGTGTTCGACTTGATTGATTGCCATCGATCTTACGCCCAACAATCGATACCGAATTTAAACGCAACTTTAATCCAAAAC
This sequence comes from Geopemphigus sp. TES_GeoC_2020, assembly GCA_025469175.1. Lineage (NCBI taxonomy): Eukaryota > Metazoa > Arthropoda > Insecta > Hemiptera > Aphididae > Geopemphigus > Geopemphigus sp. TES_GeoC_2020. Next base: position 17,030 of record JAIPRN010003101.1, on the reverse strand, counting down.
TGCGACAGTTCATCTCCTACGAACGACTTATTTTTATGTTTATATATTTTACCTACAGAAATTACAAAAATCGAAACCTCCGATGCAATTAAACAATTAACGAAATATTCGTATCACTTATTTGTAACGCGAAATTCAAATGTATTCCGCGACAAATACGCCGTTTCTTTTTCGTATTAATACGGCTCTGAAATAGTAATAAAACCACGTCTGACAAAATCGTGTGACTCGGGCTAATCCGATTTTAACACTGTTAAATTCTACAAAATCGTAGTCACTTTAGTGAATACATTTCCAGCGTCTAATTCGGAAAAATATACGACCGTACTTGTTCGCCTAAAAAACCTCGAGTACCGATTTAGGTTACTAAAAAAACGTTACGTGCGCCGAAAATAATTATATACCGGAAAACGTGTATTTGAAATATTATTTGCAATAACCGTTTGAATCGTGACGAAAGAAAAAATAACGTACGAAAATAAATCCGTCAAAAGATCTACGGCAATTTTCACGTGTTTAAACGCTTTAGATAAAGCAAACGTACAGACGAATATATTGTTCGGTATTAATAACGAGAACGATGTGTAGGGATCAACGCGCCATTGTACAAGTGGTAAAAAGGTTTTATTTTTTGAAAAAAAAAACACTCCTTGATCGAAAATTAAAAGACGCCAAGAATAATCGAACCAACAAATGGTCGAAAATCGTCTGTCTGAATCGTCAACGATTTACGCAAGCACAGCCTTCGTTTAAGGCGTTGCTAATCGATTGTCTTTAAAATCGTCCAGTTCTCCCTTATTTTATTTTTCTTTTCAATTCTAATCGCCCGTAAAGAACCGGTTCATCCTATAATATCGGTCTTGGGCGCGTCTCCGAGTATAACGCCCGACATTCGATGCGTGGAATCGCGAGATAAACGCGAAATGTTCAACCGCTTACGAACGTGTAGGGGCGGCGGTCTCCGTCACTCTCGGTGTTTTATGGAGGCCAAAAACGGGCTTGGCGAACTTTTACGCGACGACGCTTGTATGTACACGTTATAATATATTATTAATTTTTGAAATACGAAACAACGGTCGTTTATCAATGTCAATTCGGCGTGCGTTTGAAAACGTTGCGTATATATTTGCGCGTGAATGCGAGACCGTGCGAGCATATTATTCTACGTACAATAATCAGAAAGGATTACGTATGCTTGCGTGCAAATAATCCGCCCGGCGGGTACTTAGAGTGTGGGCCCTGCAACGAGGAGCAACGCGTATTAACTAATTGAAAACGTTACGTGCAATAATTTACTCGAACGCAGACTAAATTCAACGTACTTGGTGTTTTAAACAAATTGTACGTGTTATTTTCATGTACAATTCGTTCTTAAGTTAATTAAAATTATGAATCCCTCGACACGCTTAAACGTGTTACCGTTTTGCCGCGAAAATTATGTTCGAAAATAAATATCTTTTGTTTCGAACTCGTTAAACCGCACGCTTAAAAACAAACCGTTAACTAGTATAACTTTTTTCTTTTAATCGCGAAATCTTTTCGTGTTGTAAGCACAATTTTAACGTAATCTATGTAATAATAATATCACGTAATCGAAACGCGACGAACACAAAAAACAATATATATACACAGTTATAAACCGAATTTTCCGACGAGTCTTTTGGAAATTTATCGTAAAAGATCAGTTGTAAAGTTTTGTCCGAAATACTGCTAACGCCGAACAAACGATGTAAGACTTCGAGTGTTAAAGACGTACGAGATGAATACGAAATTGAGCGTTGGAAGGTAGCTACTAACAGTTTTCATCAAACATCAACTTCGTAACGTAAAGTTACGAAAAATAGAATTTCAATTTTTGAACTTTAAATAATTCTCAACGGTGAATAAAGGTAACAAGGAAATTATACGTTTTTCTACTACACGAATTAAATCGTTTGAAGCTGTGCACCGCGTGTTTATTCTATTGTCCCCGACCGCGGTAATTAGTTATTTTTTTAACGTTCCTCCTTTTTTAAGTTTAATATACCTATGTTTACGGTGCGACGATATTCGTTGAATTAATTATTAAATTATGTAGGTGAAATAAAATCTGTATAAGTCACGCGATTTTTATAAAATCTCTCCTAAACGTACGGATAATTTTGTCTAAAAAAACATGTTTTCAATACGAAAATTCCGACACCCTTTACACTCGTAGGCCAATTGGTATTCAACACTTCAATCCGTCACTGTTCACACTATATATTACGTTAAAACGTGTTTGCGTGAATATAGACGTTTGTTTATAACAACTTAACCTTACGACAAATAACGGATAACAACAAAGTATTAAAAACTGAATAATAAATTATTGACGGTTTGGCGCAGAAACATAATGCTCATTTTTTTTTCGTTTTATGATCTAAACGCTAAATGAAGTCATTAAGTACTCGTCTTATAACAATAACGCGTGTCTACGAAATAATAATAATAAACGATTTAACACGTCGCGTTACTCAAAAGGCGTTACCTTTATCGAAATAAAAAGAAAAGTTTTTAGCGTTTGGCAAGGATTCAATTCCAGTTTCCTGTCCGTTGTTGTTCAACGACTGGAAAACTATGCATATTCTTGCCGACATATTGTTCCCGGTACGCAACGTTTTGCGTCATACACGCGTATATGTTTATATATAAATAAATAAATAATCACTCGAATCCCCCACCCTCGCCGACAATTCTCACGGCCTTTCTAACATTTTTAGGTTCCGGGGTAAAAATAAATTATATAATGTATTCGCGCTCGGACGGGCACCCGTACACACAAGGCGTTCGACAAACGCAATAACTTATGTTCCACTGACGTTTCTATCGCTTTCCGTAATATCTGACCGCCGATTATTATAAACGCACTATAGATTTCTTCGACGGCCAATTCTACCGTTGGTGATTTTCCTAATATTCCTAATATGTCCGTAACACTTTAATTTCTATATTTTTGATAGTTTCTCCTACGTAATCGCAATTTTTCTTCCGGATACCGTATATCCCCAATTTTTTTCTGCTTCTTTTATTTCGTCTTCGGCATAATAGACTCGTTCTCGGATATCTAATAAAACGTAATACGATTTTTCAAAGGAAATATTTCAAACGTTAATTTTTCAACCTAATATAACGTGCAATAAGCTCCGTGGACAATCGAAATTTTACCGTACAAATAATATAAATTTATAAAATATCGATGTAGATTTTTTTTTTGGGACGTCACGAAAACAATCCATACCGTGACCCATACGCAATAACATTACGGTAATGGAGTTACCGAATATAATTAAAAATCAGTGTTTTCGAGACTTTTCAAACTTATATACAAATATTTACCAAGTTTTTCAATTTAATCGTTGGCATGTTGTTAAAGACACAAAACTTCTACAACTCAAGTTTGGCGGTGAAAATATTAAAAAAAAAAAAAACGATGTAAACAAATTACCTAGTCTACGAGGTCGTAGTGACGTGAGTTTTTCAATAACGAATGTAAATTTTGACGGAAAAAACCGTTATTTATCACAAACATTCGCGTAAAAAAGCATAATCGATACCATACTGTGTACGCGTATTTCGTGCCTATACATATAAACTGGCGATAAACATTAATGAAAATTTATATAATTCGACGCTTTGTATTTCTTAAGAAAAATACACTTACACAATATTACTTCGGTTAAAGGGAATTTGTTGAACATAAAATTATAAGACGACTATAACTCTGTGTGATAAAATATAATTTAATTATTACATAAAAAGCCAAAATTATTAATTCGCATATTTGTAGTAATATTTGAATATGAAATACGAAAACATATTTTAAACATTAATAACTAAATAGGTAATTTTGGATTTTAATACTTTTCTAAAACGCGTTGGTTCGTAGAATTAAAGATTTATGCGTCTGGAACAACGTAACTCGACGAGTTTAAAATTAACGCGTATTCGACGAATAAAAAAAATGATATCGTTTTTTTCGAGCTCGAGTAATGAATACTAAAAAATAGCGACAAAGTTAATTAATTTGATTGTGATTAATTTGAGCCGCACACGTTCACGGCGGACATCAGAGACGACAAAACAATTTTCTAGAATGAATAGAATGAGGTCACGGAGTAAAGAAAGATATGAGACGAAACGCAATGCTGGTCCCGATCCGCAAATGACCGTCGAAGAAAAAAAGGAAATCGCAACAGCTCCTTTGAAAGCAGGTGAAGTCTCTTTGCGAGAAAATAAAAACCAACGAGCGCGGTAAATATTTAAAGACGTTTTAAACTCGTTCGGAATAAAAGTATTTAAAAAATATACCGTCGGTTATCGACAGGTATAAATAGAAGAGCTATTTAACGAAAATAGACGCGTTGAATATTTCAGTGAACCGAAAATAATTATAACGATATAATTTAATTATTTATATTAAATAACGTTAAATGTAAAATAAAATGTATATAAATACGTAACTCACCCCAATATGAAAACAATATCTTGAATTTGTACTATCGATTACTTATTTTATAACATTTATAAAATTTGTCGTTCGTCTATGGAAAATGAAAATGGGAACAAAATTGTATTCGTCGCCGTATATAATACGTAAGCAAGAGAAGAATAGCAAGTAGTAAGTAGTTTTCAGTGCCGCAAATGCGGCAGTTTTGCTTATTAACATAGCCGCTGAAATGAAAATGAACCTCGTCCGAAAAAATGGTTTATTGAGCAAAATCGTTGTCCATTTCCAATTGCGGTAAAGCCCAAACTAAGAAGCGATCATTTTCTTTTTAAAGTACCCGCTGTTTCAGCTACACAGCACTCACTTTGGAAATAAGTTTTAAATATTTCCCGCCGTTGATCAAGCGTAAACCGACTCATTTTGTATCGCAGAGATAAAATACCGACATTTCGTTAACATTTCGGGCGAAAAAAATTTCTAAGTGCCAATTTAATCTATAGTTCAAACATAAACCGCTAAATAGTCCACCCTTTATTACAAATCTTTTCTCAATAAATCAATAAAGTTTAATAAATTATCGTATTTTGGCGATTTTTACATGCCGACTAGATAACGCTCAAACGTTTACCATTCGATGTATTAAATTATTAAAAAATTACGTTACAACTCCGACACTTCGTTTTTTATATCCACGCGTCATTTTTTATTAGTATAAATGACTGGAGTTCTTCTCATAATATTAAAATGTACTCTATTAATTGATTTACTAATTATTATAAACTAGCGGGGACGCACTGCAGTATTACTCATACCTGTTCTTTACATTATTTTTAGGAATATATTAACATTAACTATTCGTTATTAATATACGAATATAGTTATGAAGGAATTTCCATTATACGTTACTTAATTCTGAAAATAATTTTACATTTTTTTAAATCACGAAACTTCAATAACAATGAAATCGATATACGGTTTATGTAAAAATGAGTTAAAACACGTTTTACTAATTAGAAAGTTTTAGGTAATTACACAAAAAGTAAATGAAAAGGCAAAGGTTTTAGAAAAACCACGTTGTCTTAAAAACAAAAATTCGTATCGACCTTGACTTTTGATAGCTATAACGTAAATATGTTGCATCATTTATTAATTCACCGTAAAATAACAAAATTATTTTTAATAAATTAACAATAGTTTCCGATAAATTCCAAAATTCGTTTTTAGTATATAAATACATTTTTAATTTGATTATAGCACAATGTTAAAAAGCTTGATTAACTACAATTATAATTTATTACGTTGGAATTATTTTATTGAAACAAATTTTAATTAAAAATTTAATTCGTATATTGTATACAGAGCTTTTTTTTTTAATCGTGTACTATATATACTGATATTTAATTTATCTGTAAAAATAATGAACAAATCGTATTTCGGTGTTTCTTTATTCGTTATTAAATCATTTCGGGAATATTTATACGCCATTTTCGAAATTATATATTATATAAATATAATTATATGCTTCAAACAAACGTACACTTTTAATTTTTACACGACAACAATATTTTTCCAAATTACCTTGCGTAGAACTAAAATAAATGAACGAAAATTAGTTTCTACTTTTGATATTTATTATTACCACTTCGATTAGAGCACGAACAGTTAACCACCAAGCTTAACATTTTCTGATAAAGCGTACCACCACAAAATATAAGCATGCCGCCAAGAAAGTATATTTCGGTATCTACTACAATACCTTTCGCCGTGTTATAAATTGAAATTCTTATTACTCGGGAAATATTCACGGGTCTTTAAAAATCAATATGCGTAAATTCCTATAAAAACACGTATGAATTTTCGATTAAAATTATAGGTTGCCATTTAAGGATCGAAAACTGATATAACTACAATAAATAATTTTGTGCTCGTTTTACAATAATGATCGTAAACGTATCAAAAGAAAAAAGAAAACATTTTGAACGCCGTGCGCAGTAAATACCCTAAAAATATGTAACAAAAATCGTTTACTTTTCTCGACATATAGTCTAGCTCGTAATAAAAAAAAAATTGTATATGATTATAAATATTGTAACTTATAACATTATAGTCGGATCTGTTCGTTGACATCGACATTAACTTAATTCATTCAATTAGAGACATATAAACCAAAAAAAAGAACAAAAACAACGCGTAACCAACTAAACTTTGTAAATACACAATAGTAATGTAAAATCAATACTATACAGTTGTTTCGAACTTAAAGGAAATGTCGATTAAATTAGAACCATTACTGAGGTCATTTACTGAGCACAGTATTGTTTATTGTAGTTTATATATAGTTCGGTCTATTATCTCAGTCAATTCTCCGCAAATCAAACAATAAATGGCAAGTAAAATTAACATCAGTCGGATGAAAACTACAGGCGAGAACATTAAAAGTCTTATTGACCAGAAAGGATAATATCAAAATAACGAAATAAGAAGAATTTTAATTTATAAGCGTTTGTTAATTACTTAATATTAATTAAGAATAATAATATGTAAGACTTTTTATAATTCACGTTTTTCGTGACAAAATAATATTAATTAAATTTGACAACTTATATGTCGTATAGACCAAAAAATAATAAAATTAAATACTAAATTGCGACGATCGAATAATTATCATCAAAAATGTTTTCCCTCTTTTATTACAAATAACATATTATTAATAGAAGGTACGAAATCAAATTTTAAAACTTTTTATAATAACGAACATTCCCATTAGTCCAAATCATTCTGTCTCTCCTAACAAATTAAATCTTTCAAAAATACACCCAAAAGCATCGCGCCAATCCTAGAAATAATATTTTGATTATTCGTGTAATGGCAATAGGCTTCTAAAAACAAAAATAGTTGGAATTTGACTTTTGTTTTACACTCGAATGGTTCTTTTTCGTTCGTTTCCAACAAAGCATCTTTTTCGATCTTGTCCTTTTGTCAATTTTACTAAACGAAAAATAATATGTGACGATAAATAAATAAAAAATACGTCAGAATTTTTAAATATTATACTATAGAAAAATAAATGATACATTTATTCGGTATAATCGTTAGCTAAAATAAAACGTAACTCTGTCGATATACTAATTGTATCAATTTATTTGAACGAAAATAGCGTTTTCACTGCTTACTTAATCTAAAGACTTTATCGGTTTTAAAAAATAATACTACAAAATAGTAAATAACGACCTCGTTGGGCCTTTATTTCCTTTTTACACAATCTACGAACAACTACGTTAATAGACGCTAACACAATATTCGTAAAATCTCGACGCATATTAACGTATTTTAAAAATACCCCAACGACTATTTCTAAAAATAAAAAAGATTTACGTTTTAAGTTCTGTGTGCAATATATATATAACACATACGTTTATGTCATCGCATTGATCTAAACTGATCTGATTTAATTAACACCAGAAATTGTTCGTTTTGCACATAACCACGGCATGCCTTATTCCATCATAATTCCATCAAACAATTAAATATATACGCCAAACACTATTTAATATATTTTATAAATTATAACATCATTAAAAAATGTTTACGGTCAAATTGAAAATATTTCGTTTTTCATTATTTTTTTACTACTTTTTCGAAAATATTACCTAAATATATAAGAACATTAAGCAAAAAAAATACAGAAAGCCAGTAGTTCAAAGAAAATTGTTTTTTTTTAATAAAATTAGTTTAGTAATATTTATAATATAATATAGGTCGAAATTAATTTTAAATTCCCCATACAACAGATGACACACTTAATAAAAATCCGCGCGATGCGTATTTCGGAGATTATACGTCGTAAAAACACCTTATTTGGGTAAAATTTGAGGAGAAGGACGCATAAAATTCAAACTAATATACATATAAGATGGGCTTATTTTGACACATTTATTACTCAAAGTAATAACAACTTTGTTGTCGTTTATCTCTTTTGAAATTAATTTTGTTTTATGGAAATTGCGTCGTTTTTCAAAAAGTTATCGTTCGTTGAATATGGAATTTATAATGAATCCGGTGCCTAATCGTTGCTCGGATTCAGGTGTAGCTTTAGTAGGAATATAATTTTGAATTCAACACATTTACGACAATAATTCATACACGCGTTCACCGCGAAAAGAAATAAACGTGACCTTTATCGCGTCGATCGTTTCGAATCGTCGTTACCGGAAACACCGTTCGCTAAATGTAGACCGTCGGCGAAGTCCAACGTTGGTACAAGATCATCGTGGTAGGGAGTAGTACCTGGTTAAACATATAAAACGGAATACGAGACCCAATTTCCGTTAGCGACGAGTATAATTTTGAATAAGACTCGCTGTCACTACTACCGGCCAGCATTATTGTTGACCATAAACTAATTAAGACCCGAGAATAACCGGCCAACGGAGGTATAATTATAATAATCATATTGTGTCACGTAATTATTCGTATTCCAGTCGGACGTATATTGTTTCGCGCGTTTTAAACGGTAAACTGTATTTATTTATTTTTGTTATCATTATTATCAATATTGATATTATTATTATTAATATTATTATTATATTATTTTTTTTGTATTGAGCGCGCGTAGGTACGACTCGAGCGACTTCTGTTTTATCGACTTGTAGCTTTTAAAAGTTTTAAAGAGTTCAAGTGGCCAGGGCGGGAGAGCACTCTGCCGAGAGAATAAACCGTATTACATTGTAATGCTCGACATTTCTTTGTTCGGCCTCTAAATGTATAGTTAAAAAAAAGTGTTTGTTTTGTACGACGGCGGCGGCCAAAGAAATATACTCCGTAAAAAATTGTAAAAGTATGTAAAAGCGCGTGGGAAAAATGTAAAAAGACCCTGCATACTATCCGCGGCCACCGTCGTAACCGGCAACGGGCGGCGTAAAAAAGTAAATCGCTGGAAATCCGTCGAAACCACGTGGCCTGTAAAATGGCGTGTACGTCCGGATTTCGATTCTCATTATAATACGATAGCGAACCTTCACAAAGACGGCGTACAAAAACGGAGTGTTGTATGAGCGAAAATAATGGCCGGCCCCTCAAACATTAATAATTGTACAAAAATTTTAAAATTTACTTTCATCTTGGCTCCTTTGAAACATGCCTCTACATGCGTTATTTACCGCCACGTCGCAACGTTACGGCCACGTGAGCTAATTATTAAATACGCGTGTTATTTAAACGAGAATGGAATTTTTAAAAAACCAACATCGTCTCTCGACAAAAAAAAACATACATATACACGATTATATTATACATTGTAAATACCTTGTATTATGTATTTCATCCTTTGAACTTTTTTATTTTAAAGTTAAAATTTATACTTTGTACCCGAACGAATTTTCATAAAACATTTTATGATTACAACGATCACATATTTACCAGTCTCTATACGAGTATTCTTTGTCCATTCACTTCACATTTGTTCGGTTCGGAGTTAAATTTTTATATTTTTTGGCGTTTTACAAAAACAAAAATATAAATGCGTTAATACGTAAATTGTTATTACGCTCTCCGATCTCCATATTCGCAGCTATTCTAACACGTGGTAGACATTAAATAAAACACCTACCGACCTACGTTTTATTATGTCGGAAAAATAAGTCAACAATTGTGTAATTTGCGGACACGTTTTTGCGGATCGGGAGAATAGATCGTCCTACATTGTTTCCTGGCGTTTGTGCACGCGAATACGGTGTATACGCAATAAATTTCAAGAATTTCAATCACTCTACCGTTAATGTTTTTTCTGCGTAAAAAAATTTTATTATTCCGCTACCAAAGTTCATTTTAAAATTAATACAACGCGAAGTGGAAGCATTTTTTCCCGTTTCGGTTTGAAAAGTTTATTTAAAAACTGTATCACGAATAAGTATAAAAATAATATACACAAACCTTCGGGATCATTACGAATTCAGTTAAATAAAAAAATACGTTTAAATGAAAAGTTCTCTATAATGTTCGTACTTTTCGCGACGATCGCTATTAATATTCAACTCCGAACACTCCGTATAGAATGTAAATCTTATTGACGCTTGTTTTTAAACAGAATTTTCGTGTACTTACTTTTCGCTTTTCAAACACTTTGAACGTATTGGAGGTAAAATAATAATGCAATTAACCGCACGAGTTCAGGAATTAACCTGTAGAACATTTCCTAAATATTTTCCATTGCATGTACACCTTATAATTACGAAAGTGGGGACCAGCTAACACAAGTTTAAAGAGAATATTTAGTCCGAGCATGCTTTATTCAGAACTAATTTGCATGCATAACCACTTCAGCTCAAAGCATAAATTACTGTACACTAATTTCTATAAATTCGTCTATACACACAATACGATGACCACTCGACTGCTTACATTATTCCATCAGCTATTGTTATTCATTCTCAGACAAATCTACTTAGTTTTAACAACGCCATTAAACCGTAAACAAGACAAAATATTGAACACCGTTTTGTACCCGAGATGTATGCAATGCGTTAAGCTTTTCGCGTCCATAAACGTAATAATATTTTGTAACGCTGTAATGACAGAGTAAAATACCCGAGTTTATGTTAACGACTCAAAATTATATTCACGTCAAGGATAACAAAAAAAAAAACGTATAAGACCTCCGCGATAGAAAAATGGGTACCTTTAAATGCCTTTGAAAAGAAGTTTTTTTCTATTAAGCTCCGTCGAATAAGGGCATCTGTACACTAAAAGTCAGTCAGTCCGTTATCCGGGCGTCCATAGTGGTCTATACGTTATCGTCTAAATACAATAACTACCGATACAGGTGATTCAAAACGTGACATTTACACTGAAGACATATAACCCTCGCCAATATAAGTGTATGTGTGTGTGTGTGTGTGTGTGTGTGTGTGTGTGTGTGTGTGTGTGTGTGTGTGTGCGTGTGGTGTAGCTTTACAAAAGCAAAACTGGAGTTGATTTGCCGAGTCCATTTATAAGAGAACCAAAGACAAACAAAACAAACAATATTGACCACTCAAAGAAACCATATGTTGTTTCCAGTTTGGGTATGTGTTTATTTTTTCCCCTCGGATAAGAAAACAAAAGTTTTTAGGTCAAACAAAACATAATTGTGCTGAAAATAATAATAAAAATAATACGAAATAACACGCGTTTTTTAGAACTTATCTCAGTTAGGAGGGATTCTACTCACCGATTGATTTCTCTGTTTGCCTACAATAACAAAATACCATACATTAGTATTTTAAAACCATCTTGTCTCTTGAAAGCAAAATGATATATCGTAAATTAATACGATTCGTTGCGTCCCATACATATTTATCGCTTATTGTGTAATACGCAATTTTAGTCAAACAGTTAAATTTCGTAACGACTTTTCTATATCATAAAGAAAAATAACACCTTTGAATATATCGTTGATTTTTACGGAATACGATTTTCTTTAACGAAAAAAATTACTAAACTGAAAACGATTATTGGAAAGAAACGCTATTAAAGTAAAACCCATTCTAAAAAGGGTGCGAATAAGGAGATTAGAGAATGGGTCGAAAAATACGAATAAACGATCTTTAAGTAGATTTGGTTGAAATCCTTAAGGGACTGGACAAACAAGCGTATATCGAAAAACGAAATGTCGAATGACAACGCGACCAATATCAAAAGATTAACGTACGTACATTATTGGTATTTTCTTTCTCCGGAGACTGTTAACAGATTAAATCACCATAGTACTTTTACGTGTATATATTATATATTGCACATGCATGCACACACGCGCCTTTGATAAATCGTTTTAATAAAAAAATTTCGAAAACATATATTTACATACTCCTTAAACTAACGTAAATCGATAATATATAATAAATAAAAGTATAAAATACGTATTAAATATTTAATTATCACTTAACGATAAAACGAAAAAGAAGAGTAACGAGCTATAAACGCCGACTCTAATGAGAGTTGAACTATTAATATTTTGAGGAGGAAAGCAATTCATTATCATTGTGTTCAAAATACGATTCTGAGCCACGTTTATAGATTATTACAATTAATGTATATGATAAATGTTGTCGAAATACTTTAAATATTTTTGAGTTTCTGTAACATTTTTGATCTTTTTAAAAAAAACAAAAATATGTCAATTTCCAAAACGAATAAAACAATTATTTTATACGTTCGTTAGCAATTATTTGGTTCTATTTATTAACGATTAAAAAAAGTATTGGAAAAATCCGAAAACGTATCGATTAAATATGGACACGTATTGTATTATTTATGAGATCGAAATGTAATATGCAAACTAAGAAATATGAAATATTTTTAAAATATTTATCACAATAATTTACTATCAGAATAATTTATCGAATACAATGATTTATCGTTATTTTCATTTTCAAAATAATAATCAAATTCGTATTCCATTCTAAAGTCGTTTTCACTCGCTCCGATATTCAGATTCATTCACAGCACACGCAATTCACTACCAATTTTATTTTAATTTTGATAACAATAAATATTACACGAGCGTAAAATTCAAAAATGATTTAATTACGGACACTATAATTTATTTTAATTAAACTAAACTTTATACAAATAATCATCAATATTAAAGTAAAAAGTTTCAATCTCCTTAAGAAAAACTAACTCGAACATACTAAAAGACGATTTTACGTTTTTCTTTTTGAACCGGTATAGGTAATTAAATTTTTTCAGTTTAAAATTCTATCAAAAATTTGAAAATTCATTTTTCATCGAGTTCTCAAAACTAAAGGAGGTAATTCCAATTTGTGTAGAATAAAATAGTTTATATAGAAATTGTGAAGCGTCGTCAAAAATTTTAAATAACGTATTCAATGTACTGTCATTGTCAAAAAACAATTAAAGTTTATGTTTCAAAGATCCAACTAAATTTAAGTATTGAAATAGGCATATATAATAGACGCATAAACGTTATTCGATAAGAATTAAAAATATTTGGTTAGTACATTATTATAAAATGAATACAAATTTTCCGTGTGTCATTTTTAATTTAAAGGGTCAGCCTAAATGAACGTAAGGCGTATAGAATAAATACCCTTTAATCGTTACTAACTAATTTATTTAAGTTACGATCGTAAAATCGTAGTTCTTTAAGCAAAATATGGGTGGAACTCACTGTGAAATATAATAAAATAAATATTAAGCCGATCGGATAAATACGTTTATTTTAAAACGTTTATTATTATTATTGCGGAAAAACGTTTAAAAAATATAGGACTCGACAATTAGTAGAATATAACTTGACTAACAGAATGACGTAAAAGTATTAAAAAAATAATAACGATAAAACAAAAACAAACGAAATATAACGACAAGCTCTTATAATAAAAACACGCTGCCGGCAAAAAGATAACAACAATAAATGATTCGACGTAAAAGATTTTGAAGGACCGGAATTTAAAAAATATATAAACGTTAATTACAAAGACAACTAACTGACGACTCGAAAACAAACGGTACGGCGCAAGTTTAATAATCGACAAAAACAAAAACGAATAATTCCGCCGGCGACTAATATATCCGATTGTCTACACGATGTACGTTTACACGCTTACCTATGACGACGGCTAATGATATAATTAATCGCACAACATAACGGTTTGCCCATCCGTACCGTTTCGCACGTAGGAAAGAAGGTCTCTAGCGTGATCTTCCCCGTTGGCTATTAGAGTATGTTTGGTTTTCGGTCAAAATCGAATATCACCGCTATAGCGATATTCTATAAATATATCGTCGGTGTTCGCTGTTGAAAAATATTGATAACGAGATTTGTTTGTGGACGTTACCTAAAATCTAATGGGAAAATAAGACGAATTACTGCGAGTGGTGTTTGATTAATTACAATTTGGTGTACGTGGCACATCCATCAAATTTTGCACGGAATGACGTACGATGTTGGAAATATCTCGTATTAGAAACCAAGTTATCAAGAGTATCGGTTTTTATCAACGTTTTACGTCTTTAATTCGAAAATTTCGACAACTAAAGGCTAAAGAAAACAATTATCGACCGGATTTCCCGACATTTATTTTCAGGTTCACCACATTTTCTTTCAGGGTAATTAAAACGATATTGGGCTTTGCGTAAGGCGCACACGTGCAATTTATATGCAAAACTCTATTGACGAAGGGACCGAGGGTTATTTAAAATTATTAATTAATAAAAACACTTTAGATTTACCAACGTTCTTGGTAGATGTATTGACTGTTTTCACTCGTAATCGAGACAAACTATTCAAAGTAATGAAATCGCCGTTGTGGATCTCGTTAAATATACAAAGTCTGCAGTAAACAAACTTCAAGCGCTAAGTTCAATTAATTTAGTTGGAGGATGTACTTGAAAACTTAAACGGCATTACTATAAAGGTCATTAAATTAATAGATCAAAAAAAAACTTACAAATAATAGACGCATTTTTTCAAGAACCCGATTGCTGAACACCTTATTCGTACGCACCATAATTATTAATCTGTTGCCGACGTAGAAACCAACAGTGAAAATAGTATTTTACATTTTGGAAACATCGGTAAAATATAAGGTTTGTTTTCAGTAAGATTTATGCTACGTTACAAGAACGGCATTGAGTGACGATTATTTACAAAAACTGACCAATCGGGGAATCGTTTCCCACCTATCGGCCATTTGATTTTTGTAACGATACCCAATTTCACCGCACCACCGCTCGCGATTGTTTCGTCGCGTTTCACTTAAGTAAGAAGCAAATACGGTGACACTGAGATGAATACTAGACGTCATTTTTTATGTCGTTAATTCGTTAGTTCTGACGTTATAGAACACTTATAGTAAAATCCCTCGATTGTCGTCAATCGTTTCGTTATTAATATTAATATTTCTTATAAAACGTGCGTATAAACAATAGTGTGGTATTGTTTTATCGATTTTCTACGTCCGGAAAAGTTCCCGACTTTCTCGATAAAGTTAAGCACGATGTGTTTCGTTATAATACGTTCGTATAATATCAAATAAAACGAATTAAGACGCACCAAATAATCATCGTATATATTGACAAAACGCGGTCCCTTCACGCGGTAGCGATATTGCGAAACCTAAAAAACCTAAACAAAAAAATAAGACAAAAAACGCTTTGCACAATCCGCGTGAAAAACCGCCGAGTGTACAAACAACAAACGATCGCGATATCGTTTCGACGCCTTAATTAAATGTCACGTAAATACGCGTCCAAAATTACGTTCGACCGGAACGCTTGATGATAAATTAGTTTATACTCGACCTTTTGTCGAGACAACATAATACTAATGGAGGCGATAATTCGCTACGCATTATCAATATGTTAAGCGTACGATAAAATAGAATCCGATAAATATTGTAACCACCGGGCTAAGTACATTAATTCGTCGATCAATTTACGCATAATTTTAAACGTGTATACCGTATTTTATGTAACGTTTAATTTAAGCGTATCGATTGAAAGTATATCAGAAATTTCCTTTTACCTACCGAATTTATTGGTTTATGTTTTTTCTCGAGCTATAATATAAGTACAAACATTTTTCGTGGCCCGTACGATTCCGTAAATTTTCGTCAAAGGGCGACAAATTCTGTCTTTCGATTTATACGTTTTACAATCGACCGCTAGCGCTCGTGTTCCGCTCGACAGTGCGCGATAATCTATTACGATTATTCGTCGGATTCGCTCTCCTTTCGATAAACTACTCGTTCTTGGCCACGTTGTGTCACGTTAGACGACAAACGCTAGTCGTATAGGACCGATCGAATCTCAATTTGAAAACTTCGTTCCGACGACTCGGTTCAAAAGATCAGTTAGTTTGTAGTAGTAACCAGCCGACCGCGTCTTCTTAACTGTGTAGGTATAGGCATGCATTTCGTCTACCGCTTTGGTCGTAAACGCTGAAATTGTGTATTCCCAATAGCGCGCGGAAATGTAATAGTTCACGACCAATATCGGCTGGTATACGTAACGAATGTACGAGTAACGTAACCGGTGTACGATTTGTCGTTTGTTTTTTAGCTTGCACACTCTTAAACGTTATTATTGGCTGTTTGTTGACGGACAATCCGTTAGAGCTAATTAACAAAAACAAAATAGGGAGGAACGGAAGGAGAACGTGTATCCCTACAGACAACATGTTCGGCACACCTTTTGGGTAAACCATTGATTGATTTAGTATTTTCGAAGCGCATACGCAAACGTGTCAGCGCGCTTCGACTTTAGCTTTCTGATAAGTATCGATTGAACCAACCCGTTCTCGTCAATTATGTCGTCTAATTACGTCGAAACTCGATAAAAAAATTTTGCTTCCAATGTCAAGCCGTTTAGAGGTAATTCGTGCGCAAAGGCAAATAAACGCCAGACGTACGGGCAACGCTAATGGACGGGAAACGTTTTCTACGTCGAAATGCGTAACAAATTATTTAAAACCGCCAAGTACGTTGAACGAACCGTTATAAAAGTTATATTCCTATAAATATATGTACATCGTCGCGCGGTATTTTTTTTTTTTTGATCT
>JAIPRN010003100.1:9698-23993 GCA_025469175.1 Geopemphigus sp. TES_GeoC_2020 | reverse complement strand
GTTATATTATAACGTGTATTGAAGTTTAAAAATATTTTAATTTTTCGTTATTATTTACTAAAAATATACGTTTAGTAAGAAATTAATTTTTCCTAAAAATTTTCGGGGGGGGGGGTTTATCTCAAATCCCTCCCTTGTTAATACACCACTGCTTATCCGACCCGACCAAAGTGACGTCGGCACTCGATGGCACTAGTTGTTGAATCGTAAGCAGTGCATGAACGGGTCTGTGTGCCTAACTAATAACATTTTTACGGTATTTTTTGGTGAAACGTCGGTGAAGCCTTTTTTAAAAATCGCCCATTAATAAAGCGACCGAATCACTCTGTAACGGAAGACAATAACAATAAACGATTTTAGCGCGAATTCGGATATTTAAAATATACCTAATATCACTTGTTCAGATATAAAGATAAATATATATATATTGATTTATTATTTAAAAAACATTTTCGCGTCGTTTTTAAGGGATTTTTCTACAAATTGTTTGTTATTGTGGTATCAATATCGACGGTCCGTCGCATAATAGTATTATATATAATTGAAATATATGGAACAATTGTTCTCGATTTCACGATTATTTTCGTCAGAAATTACGAATTGATTACGACAACGTAATTAACGAACTGGCGACACGATAAGCAAAAACGTAAAGTTGAACAATTATTCGATCTTTCTGGCTCGTGTATAATGTTTTCGTACATTGGAAGAATCGATCCAAGTTTTGTTGTAAAGCGATCATTCAATATTGCGGAGCCACAGTTAACATTTCGACGAGCGAATTTGTCTCCATTTTTCGGGTTACGTAATAGAACTATTTATTGGTCAGCGGAAATACCTAACCACCTGTCGAGCACCCACAACATCGTCGGCCGTGGGGATCATTGAACGTCGACGCAAATTAATTCGAACGATATTTATTTAATATAAAAATATATATTTAATTGACGCGGGTGAAATAATTAACTAGTGGGCGATAAATGGTCTTAAGTTACACGTAAATAATTATTACCGTAATAATATCGATAAAATATTTATAATTTGAAATAATTAGCGCGACGATTTTTAATTATCAATTGCCCGTAAAAGCGTTAGAATTACATTATAGTGGTTGGCTGGGTAGGATGAAAAGTTAAACGCGAACATAACAAACCGCTCTGGTAAGATGTAGATTTTTTTTTTTTTAATAATGATATACCCTACAATAGAACGATTCGAAATAGGTTAAGTTATTTAAGGACACAATAGTTCGGTAGGTTTTACGAGAGATTATTGAATTTAAAATATTAAAATGTTGAAGAGAAACTATTGGAAAAGCCCTTTTTCCCCTACGTTTCAATTTATACAATCTTAACCAACGATTTAAAACCGAAAATATTTATTATTCCTTAAGTAGAATTACGATATTCTTCTATTCGACTTTTAAATCGTTTAAATATATATGAAGATTCGGATGTACTTTTAAACAGTAAAAATATGTTTTATCGTACGTATCGCTTGTTTTTTTATTTGTTATAGAAACTTCACTTAATGACAAACTTGTAATGAACAGATGGGACCAAATATCGTCGAAAAAATTTACAATTAGTAGGACCTCTACGAACCAAAGACAAAGAGCAAAACGAAAACCTAGAGTACTGTTTTCTCAGGTAATTATTAAATAATAATAACACAATCGTAATAAGAAAAAGCCAATATATTTTTAAAAAAATCTAAGGTTTTTACTTTTATTAAGAATCCAACAATAGTAACCAAAAAAATACATTTTCATCGTCAAAATAATAATTGATCTTTTAAACGCGAATTTGCTTTTAGTATTTACAATAAATTATACGTTTAAATAAAATTGTATCTTTTTTGTATAAATAAAATTTTATTGACGAATAAATAAATTACAACAAAATGGCAAAAATGATCAAAAACCAGTAAGAGACATTAAAATAAACAAATTAGATATATTTATGTATTATAGGCTCATAATATTTATTCTTTAATATATTTGTATATTTGTAAAAACGTACTCTATAGATTTTACTAAAAGATCAATACGAAAAAAGCATATACCTACCTATATGTCAATCTAATTAACATTAAACGAATAAATTATGATTATCCTCCTAGCTAACTGATAAAATATTTATTGAACATTTGAACTCTGAATAAATAATATTGTACGCCAAAAAATAAATATTGAAATTAAAAATTCAATAAACATATTTCAACATAAGATTTACTTATTAGTAATCATGATAGTTTAGGATATAATAAATTAAAAGACCTCATGTATGTATATACATATATATAAAACTTTCTATCTGAACCAAACTAATAACGAGTAGTTTTATGATTATTTTACATAATTTAAAAAGTATATAGGGTCACTATATCTTGGAATTTGATAACATTTTGCGACATTTCTTCGACCAAATAAAATAATTCAAAACATAACAAATGGAAACATTATAAAACTAATGGCTCACTAAATATTAAAACAATAAATCTAGATATGTAACTGATTTAAAAAATATTAAACAATTTTTAAAATTAATTAAGAAATAATTAACGCTATAGGTTTTTTGTTTATTTTTTTAGGAAGTAATATTAGAATTAGAAAACCGTTTTAAACAACAGCGTTATTTATCAGCTACAGAACGAGAAACAATGGCATCTAGAATAAGCTTGACTCCGACTCAAGTTAAAATTTGGTTTCAAAATCGACGATATAAATGCAAAAAGTCAAAACCAACTGATAATACACCAGATAACAATAAAAAACCTCCTCGGAGACAATTTCCAGTAATTAAACATTGCTACACAGGGTTTACAAACTTAATTACAAATAATAACCATAATTTTAATAATAGCGATAAATATTTCGATCAGTTATTGTAACGATATTTTATATTATTATATTTATATCAGTTTATTTTAGGGATTGGAATCAAAATTATTTAATATAAATATTTAATTTTGGCTTATTTTTTTATTTAAAATACTTGAATTGTGTTATTTATTTTAGGTTTTGTTTAATGAATTATAATAATCAACATATTATTATTATTTATACACTTACACAATCAAATAATAACAATTATGTACGCAAATTATTTTAATATATTGTACATATGTATTATATTAATATTAAAACAGCGAATTCTTATAAAACAATTAAGTAAATATATATTAACTATTTGAATTCATAATTTCTATTTATTTATAAAATGTGAAAAATCATAATCATAATACTTAGACTTTGGGATAATGTGACGAATCGAACACAAAATAACTAAAATTTATCTAGTAAAATATTTTACATTTCTTGAATTTTATATTACTTCGGATACTTATTCAAATTTGATTCAGTATTGTATTAATTTGAATTCCAAGTTCTGGTTGGTTTTATAAATATTATAATTTTACCATTTTACGAATTTAACAAATGTACGGATTTATTAAAATTATGTAAGATTAACCATTAGCTTATTTATAATCTATAAATACGTTTAAATGTTTTTTGCACCGGTGTATTCACGATTAAAAGGTAATGTACAAATTGAAGGTTAAAGCAATTTGTACCAAATATTTAAAAGGCACATACCTTCTATATACGTAAATATTTTATTTTATTAATTTACAAAAATATAATTATGCTTGGTTTAGATGTTATTGAATGTTAAAACTTATATTTTATAAAATAATATTAACTTATATTATAAATATTTTATATTGAAAATAAATAATACAATATATACAATATATTTTCTTTGTTTACTTTTATTTAAGTTGTTATACGTAATGACTTAGAATCCATAATACATCATATTCCTTGTATAATTGCTAAATTTCAGTAATTGAAATTTCTGATTTGAAATATTAATTAATGTTTTTTCCAAAAATGTCAATAAATATTTCATAATTATTTTGATTAAAATGTCCAATATATATAAACGAAATAATTGTATCCTCTTTAATTTATTTTTAATCTTTTTAAAAAAATGTAAAATAATTTTGAGAAAATATTTATTGAACAATTACGAACATGGTTTGTTTCGTTAATGTATTATATGAAAATTAAATCGTATTATATGCGTATCAACTTTAACGTGCGAGCTTATGAGTCCTAAATGTTAAGTATATACATAAATATATTTTCAGTCTATCATAATACCATTGATTAAAATATAAAAATCTATAGCAAACATTATTAAACTATATGCCATTCGTACTAAACACAATGTAATAGTCAATATGTAATGTTATTATTAAAATTAAAAAGTTTATATTTAGAAGTCGAATATAAAAAAAAAAAAAAAATACAACGAATAACTATACAATAATACAGTGAATAACTGTAAAACGTGTTTGTATGTTAAATAATTCGATACAAATGTTTTTCATGGCTTGTTCAATAATTTTATGTTATTTATTTCAATTTCATTAAGGTCTTAAACAATCAACTTCTTGGTTGTACATTAATACTGCTTACTTGTCAACAAAGAGTTTAAATAATTTACTTAAAATAGATACAGACAAATAAGTGACACGCAGAATATATACCTGTGTACTGTAACATATCTGACAAAAATGTCTCAATAATTTCTCCAAATCGAAAATGAGTACGTACGAACGCATAATAAATGTTTATAAAGGTTCAAATAAATATTTGACAAACATTTTGTGATCCAAACAGTTTAATTTGAAATGTTATAAAACAAATATTTATAACCAGAATTTGACATATTACAAAAAAATTGTAAACACTAATTCAATAAACGAACAAGTAATACAAATTATATATTATTAATATGACAAAAATAATTGATAACGCAAGTCATATCTAGCGTACCAACGAACGTCACTGAAATTGTTTGTAATTATAAAATATTTTATTATCACCAATTTTGAAGTAAAAATGTAATTCGATGAGTAGCATGCGTTAATGACAATATATCTTTCAGTCTGGACATGGCGTTAAGTTATTTAATGATAAGTATATAAATCCAATTCAATGCGCGTGTATATTGTCACAAATTTGTTATAATTATTTTATTTTGTTATTTATTACTTTCGAATGCATGAACAAATATAATAGGTAAAAAATGTTTGTGATCAGAATAATTTCTTTTATACAGTATCATGTCCATCGGTAAGTACCTCCTCTCAACGCTAATACCAAATGTAGTACAGATCCTCCTTGCACTTTGTAATCTTGAGCAGTCTTTTCATCGTTCCTGAAACCATGAACGATCAATACGACACTATTCTACAATTAACATCGTGCGATTGTCCGACTTACATTTGTTTTCCTGAAAAAATTAACCGTTGCTGCTGGGGCGGAATGCCCTCCTTTTCCTCGACTCTTTCCTTAATTCTCTCTACCCTATCCGTGGGTTCTATATCAATTTCGATCTGTACAGACGAATCAAAAACACATAACAGGTAAACGTACAGAAAACGACACCCAATACCGACATTACTGGTGTAGGGGTAGTTGTACGTAAAACACGGCAATTGTCTACTCACCTCTTTTCCGGTCAGAGTTTTAACTTTGATCAACATTATTGCACACTTTGGTTCGGCTAATTTACTTAATTACTAGACTACGAAACGTAGAAGATCGTCGTACACGCGAAACGCGCTGAAAGTGTAACGAAAATGGTAGAAGGAAATTACCGCACCGATAAAAGCGATAAACCGATCACCACTAAACCACGCGTGATAACGGACAGCGATACGATTACGAGATGACAATGAGAATTTACGAAACGAACCCAGGCCGGCCGCAGACGGTAAACTGGCGAACATACTTTACTAACATCATACCGTACAATTACATAATCAAAAGATATAAGCCCGTTATAAGTAAAAACCCGCGAATGTTTTTCAAAATAAAAAAACCCGATGTACGTAAAATCTAAATTGAAAGGCAAACGTACTACTCACTGATTCGATCGGTGAGAAGCCGGGAAATTTCCGAGTGGCCGATACTTTCTGCTCCGTACTTATGTATATTTAATATACTGTTTAAAAATAACCAAAATTGTGTAATCGTAACGTGTTATTATAGCGGCGTATTTAAAAATAGTTATTTAAATATTATTGTCGTCGAACCTTCGATACGAATTGTAATGTATCAATGCTCCCGGGCTCCCGTCAAACTAAAACAGTTTTCGTAACGGCGTTCAACGTATTTATACTTTACAACGAACGCAAACGTATGGCGTCCCATCTGTAAGTACGAATGTTGGAATGACTGTGAAAACGTAACGATCGTTATTATTATTCGTCAAAAAAAACAATTTGTTTTATCGTACGTTTTACATTTCGGTTTGGGGAAAGTTTTAGGAAGTAATTTCACGTATATTATTTTAAACCCGACCGCGAAGTGTTAAATTTGTAATGTTTTAAACGCGTATTTTAAAAAAAAGATACAAATTATGACGATCCGTACAAAGATGTAAAAATGTGTACGGCAAAAATAATGTTCGTCATAATATATTAAATATAACAACAGTATAAAGATGTAAAAATTTGTACGACAAAAATAACGCTTGTCATAATATATGTCAATAATGTCGTACAAATAATGCAGGGATAATTATTAATAATAGTTCGTATTTTTCCCTGCAAATAGTCTGTAGGTGTTGAAAATCGACGACAACTACAAATGTAACATTACGATATACGTAATATATTCGGCCAAAATATTTTGTAATAGAATTTTTGAACTTTTTGTAAAATAATTAGCAAATTTAAATTTAATATGACAATAAAATGGTTATAATGGCAATTAGTTTAAACGATAATTAATAATAATAATAATAATAATAATAATGAGACGTTACTTTTATAAGTCGAAAAAGTAAAAATATTCGATATAGTTGTACGTATAGATGACGAAAAACGGTGAATGGGTTGTGTAAAAACATTCGTAAAATAAAAGGTCAAACGTCCGGTCGTTGCTTTTGTTCGCTTAAAGGAAATAAAACGATAGAAAAGCGGGTTTTTAAATAGTAGCGCGTCATTAAATAAAAGGAATCGAAAAAAACGCGTCTAACTCAAAGAGAATATTTAATAACGACCGGACGATATAAAATACTGTTACCGCGACGCTCTTTGATGAAGCAGCAACCACGACCGCCTTTTATTTGTGACTTCGACGGATAACTTATCAGTTTTCGGGTAGTAGTGTTTTCACAAGAAACTAGGACCATTGATATGATTCGACTCGATTGATAGTGGAATAACTGATGATACATCATCAGTATTCATGAATCAGTATTTACAATTTAACTGAATAAAACGTAATTGAAAAGTATCCGAATGTTAATTTAAAATTCTCGAACATGCTGGAATTAAAGAAGACAGAATGTCCGCTGGCTTATTGATTGCCATAATACTGCTCAAACAGTCATTCGTCATTGATGAACGATTCAGGACCACTTGGTCCATTCGACAATGGATATCTGTCCTATTATTTCGATAACTTGTCAATTAGTGACCAAGAAATCACCGCAGAAGATGTCAGTTTTACAATCGATTCGGACGATAGTAGTTGCTCGAGGACGGCATGTTCGTCTACCTTTGGCTCGGGTACTGATGAATTGGAATTGGAATCAGTGGTATATTCATCGTGCAGTGACAGCATCACAAAATCCAATGAATGTCTTATTGACATTGATTCATCTATCAATTCTACTCGCCTAAATCTAGAGTAAGCGGAATTTATTGATAATCTAAATAAAAAAAACCGATTGTGTTATTTGTTAAATAGGAAAACACCCGAAAACTGTTTAGCTTCAATTGGAAGTGCTCTCATATCTAGCCAAAAAGTAAGTTAAAACCAATTAATAAATTAATATCTATAGGCTGACCATTGTTTTTAGAATCGTACTAAATTGTTTTTATTATTTACAATTTCAAATTGAACTAAATTGTCATTAAATTACCTTACTTACATCCTTTTTCTTTAAGGTACAAATCAAATTTTAATTGAATTAAAGTCGTATGTACTTTTTAAAAATAATAACAACTAAGTAATGAAATTAGTAACCGTCTGAATATTATTTTAAAATCAAATTGATTATAATTATTTTTGGGTAAATATAATTGTTTGTTTTAGAATAACTATATTGGTATTAGATCTTTTGACCGTATGAATAACAAAACTGTTGATAATGAAGACAAAGTAGCTGGTAGTACGGCTCTAATTTTGAATTGTAGACCAGCTGAAATTCCTGCCAAATCACCTAGTGAGCAATTAGAACATGAGAAGCTTTATGAGCAAATTTTACAAAATGCTAAAAAAAAACGTAATTTAATTACAAATTATAAAATGCGTGTTCTAAATACTTTTTGAAAATTACCATTAATGTTTGAATTTTTTCAGAATTTGAAAATGCAAAAAAACACAAAGAAAACTTAAAACAAAAATTAAAGAAGGAAGAACGGATAGCTAATGTTACACAGATATGGTTACAAGAAATTATTCCGAATTGGGATCAAATGTAAAATGTAAAATATTTTGAGGTATTCTTCTCTATCGCTGACTACTTGTTTTTTGGGATAAATTCGTAAATTATTTATTTACGACTTCTCCAATTTAATTATACATTTGAGATAATCAAATATATTGTTTATGATCACATAATTTAAAATATAAATTAGAATTGTAAGCTTATGAAAAATATGAAAATTGTATTTTAATACTAAACTATATTTAATAATATGCCGCATTGAAATTATAAATGTACAGCTTATAGAATGGGTAAGATAACATTAAATATAGTAACACTATCATCAAGTATTTTGATTTTAGTATTTTTTTAGTGTTATTTTTGAAGGTAACATTCTAGTATTCTATATATCGACATTCGATAATTTTATATTTTTTATTTTGTAAATTTTACAGATTTAGTTAAATTTAATTATTATATATATACAATTTATTCTAACAAATCTTATTGTTTTAAGTATATGTATACTTTTTAACTGAAATAAATGAGTCCGACTTATTAAAAGTTATATAAATTAATAAATACATATAATAAATTTCATAGTATATTTTGATGGAGTAGTGGTTTAAATTACTAAAGACAATAGAAGTAGTCAGAGATACCAGAAAAGTACCTATTTAAAATTTGTTTTTTGTTTAAAATTATATTGACAATATAATTTTGCATATTAGGTATCGGACAAAGAGATGTCAAGATTTCTGGCAGAATGGATTACCTTCTAGCGTACGGGGCAGAGTTTGGTCTTTAGCCATTGGCAACGATTTGCTAATAAATGAAGAATTGTACAAAAGTTGTGTTTTGAACTCCATTAATAAATTTAAAGATTCAGAATCTAGCATGTATTGTCTGGAGTACATACATTTAGATATTACACGTACATTTCCTCACTTGGGTATTTTTCAACAAGTAAATGATTATTATTAATTTAATAATCATAAGTGTTTGTATATAAAAATGAATGGACTA
This sequence comes from Geopemphigus sp. TES_GeoC_2020, assembly GCA_025469175.1. Taxonomy (NCBI): domain Eukaryota; kingdom Metazoa; phylum Arthropoda; class Insecta; order Hemiptera; family Aphididae; genus Geopemphigus; species Geopemphigus sp. TES_GeoC_2020. The sequence continues at coordinate 14,511 of JAIPRN010003100.1, read as the reverse complement.
CTTAGATAAAGCTTAGTTATGTATAAAATTATCATTTCACACATAATAATAAAAACATTAATATGATCTAATAATTTTCTATTGTTATATTATATTGAATATTTGTGCTTTTTTATTACACTTTTAAACTTTGTTCTTTTACTATTTTTTTTATCTTCAGTTATTATTGCAATTATTTAAAATAAAAGTTAAATATAATATGATAACCCTTTGATAAACATTCCAAGAATAATATGCTCATTCAGAGGTCAAATTAGGAATGTATGATCAATAATATATTTTAGAACAGGATAAATGTTAATGTATACCTCATTTGTTAATTCTGAAATGAAAAACACAATAATAAATAAATAAAATGTTCTAGTCATGATAGACAAATATATAATTACTAACATTTTTACCAAAAATTTATTCGATTTTATTGGTTTTGAATTTAAATCAATATGTATAAGCTATAAATTATCTTACTTTTAATTTCTCTATTGATTAGACAAAATATAATGAAATCACCAAAATTATTTTTATGCATACACATTTGAGATTTTTTTTGTTATAATTTTGAAAAAAGTATTTATACAACCCATCTAGTTAATAAAAGTTACAATATTACTTATTATTCCTATCAAATTACTTGTATTATTTCGATTTAAAGTATTTAAACAATTTTTTTGTATATAATAATTTTTATTTTTAGGGTGGACCATACTTTGATGTGCTGAAAAGAATTCTTAATGCCTATGTGTGTCTCCGACCAGATATTGGTTATATTCAAGGCATGTGTTTCATAGCTGCCATATTACTTTTGAATATGGAAGAATTGGACGCATTTATTTGTCTTGTAAATTTAATGGAATCTCCTTGTTTAAACGCATTTTACACTGTAAACCAACGTTTGGTTAGTTGATAATACATTCACAACTTGTAACTTAGTATAGTAGATAATTTACTAACACGATGGTTATTTATTTTAGATGACTTCGTATTTTTCTGCATACAATGATCTACTTAAGTACAACCTGAATAAGCTTAACACACATTTTAATTGCATCGGTCTTACTCCTGAAATGTACCTGGTTGATTGGATATATTCAGTGTTTGCAAAATCTATGAACTTGGAATTGGCGTCTATCATTTGGGACAATTTTTTGCGAGATAACGACCAATTCTTGTTTCGAGCCGCTTTAGGTAAGTAAAAATACATAGTGATTGAATGATAATCGAAACATTAAGTTTATATAGAATAATTAGACTTGTAACCTCGAATATCCTTCCATAGAGTTATGTAAATATAAATTTTATCGAAAAATAATATTATTTGTATATTGCGTGTTGCACAGGAATTTTGCGCAGTAACGAATCTCAACTTATGCGAATGGATTCAATAACGTGTGCTCAATATTTAACGAAGTTACCAGAAAGTTTCACATCAAATGATTTATTAAAGTCTACAGCAGCCATTCACATGTCTATAGGCAAACAATCGTTTAATAATTTACTTGTTTATCACCAAGAAAGTTGCGTCAAAAACACATAACGGTTTGTACGTGTTTCTTGTTATTGCTCATTTATATTTTTAGTAGAGAAAAAAACTATATATTTATAAACATTGAATCATTACGCTTATGAAAATATCACGTATTTCAATTTTTTTTTTTTTTTTATGTAATTTTTGTTTTTATCAAAATATTTATTCAAATCTATGGCGTTATAATTATGTCCATTGTTGTGATAAAATTTACAGTGTTCCCTCTATAATGTGATTTATGTAACTATACTTATATCTACAAATTGTTAAGCAAAAAGTGTGCAATTAATTTATACGTAATTTATAAAATGTTTTCTAATTCTAAAAAACATCTATACATATACGTCTATATATGTTTATGTTTTAACAGTTTTAATAGAATTCTCTCTAATCAAAAATAATTAATAAAAAGTATTATTGTGGTTTTAAGTTAATTATATTTTGCAAATATTTTTTTAAAACGTTTGCAAAGCGTACAGTTGATTCTTACTTAATGAAATTAATGTGGTAAATTGACGTGACTTGGCAAGAATAAATTATCGTCGGTTCGATTTTGTTTTTTAATTGAACGATTATTTATTAAACGTAACGTAATTTCCAGAATATATTTCGATTGACAATATTTGGAAAATTTATAACAATATTTTTTGAGTTTAAATCGTTTAGTTATTCAAAAGCAATATTTGGCCTGTACCGAATTTTACCAAAATTAATGTATTAAATATTAGATTTCCTCACTCAGTTTCTCATCATAGTGTAACAAATAATTATTAAACCTTTAGTTGCACGTAAGAGCATATATATATTTATAAGCGTTCGATTAATACGGTATTTCTGTGTTTAACTTGTATAGCGTTAAATATTTATTTGGTCTCTTTATTTAATAGCCATAAAACTAGCCCAGTTTTAATGATTAAATTGATTGAATAATTAGAAATTATTTGTATGTTATGGAACAAATTCCGTAATGTCAACTTCGATTGTTCGTAAATAACGCAATGTTCGTGATAGAAACGTGTAAAGAAATATTCGTCCTATTTATCTTCCTGTGTCGGTTTTCTTCGTTTTCAATATTTATGGGTATCGTTGTCGCGGTTGTTTTGAATTAAAGACCGCGGTCGGTATGATTGGTCAGTGACAGTTGCGTTGTATTTGCATATATCGGATATGTTTAGTAGATTTGTGTATCTCGCTGTCTTTGGGGCACCACTTGGATGTTCCTACCACGACTCCCGGACATCCTGCGTCGTGTATTTTCCGCTATAAAAGTATTTTACTATTTTTTCGGTCGTCACGTACAATTACAACTACGACGCGTTACTATACAATGGCGATGTACGTGTGGCAATAACACCAATGGTTCGGCTTGTCGACATTTATTTGTAAACTAATTACCTTAGCAATTATTCCGGAGGACAACTTTCTTTGTACCAAAATGTTGTACCGTTGATTCGACGAGTTCGTAGACTTTTTAGACCAACAAATTGAAGAAAGTACGAGGAAAACCGCGTAATTAGTGCACGTACGTGCGTTGTAAACGAGTAAAAAATCCGTTAAAATTATCGGCGTTTTATTTTTTATCAATTTTGCCGTAGTCTACAAGTTAAATAACGTAATACGTATTGATTTCGGGTAAAACGAAAATGTTCCGCAACTAAGGGTTGAAATATCGTATAACATTAAGCAATATAATAACGTTTATCGGAAATGTGTAAATGTTACGATTATATATTTGACATAAGATTGTAAAACGCGAATCTCTTTCTATCATCGTCTTTTATACGTATATATATATATATTTTATTTTATCGTTAATTATATTATTATTCTAGATTTAGTTTTACTCGACATGTCAGTATTGAATATTATTATTTTTTATTTAAAACGAATTTTAAGTGATTTACACTATTTGTTTACAAAATTATGTTTGACAATAAACGTGAACAGTTATAAAATACAAAAGGACGTACTATTTCGTATTAATTACTGTTTTGCTGAAATTATCGCCTGGTAAACGCGACTTTTTGTGGTTAATTATCTGCTTCCGTTAACAGACTGGAAACGAATAGTTTTAATGATATTCGAATTGCGTCGCTATAAAATTGTCATCCATCAATAAAGACGACAATCGAGCGAGTACTTCGTACGTCGTATTAAAAACGGTTCGATTAATTACGTTTTTATTTTAGTAAAATTTGTATTATAATCAAAGTACAACCTTTTTTTTGCCGACTCGAGTTCGGCGTTTTGTCCGCTTTAATTTTAAACTCTGCCTGTCGATAATGTTGGCTTAAGAACGGACCGTATTATCGAATAAACTCGTTCCAGTTAATTATTGGTTTTACGCGGCAAAACGGAATTAATTTTCGATTTACGCGGAGTGACGAACATCAATGACGCCAACATTTTTGGTTATATTTAGATATACGGTCTAAACGGATCTTGCGGAGAGGTATTATTTGAACCGAACGGGCGGTATTTTCTACCGGGAAGTACGTAAATGAATATTATTTCGGCCGAATCGGACTACGTGTTTCGGTTCAACGGAAGGAAAAAAAAGTATTTTGCCCCTAGGCCTATAACGTAAATTAATAAATCCGGTTCAAGCGTCGGTTTCTATCGAAATTATAGTTTCGAATTAAAATGTCCGTGTATCGGAACGATTATTTTTTATAACTCGTTACGAAATTTTGGAGAAAACCTACGTTCTCGTTTTCAGCGGCGGTGTCGGACGTTGGAACGGTATAAACGAATTCCGTTCGACGAACACCGCGCAGTTTTAATTTGGTCATATCGTCCGTTAAACGAACAGCGATTGCGATTACGGCGTCGTTCGTCGGCGTGTCGGCCAAGTTCGACGTTAAAATATCGAACGGTCTACTTTTAATGTACGACATTATGGATTGTTAACGTATAGTTTAGTCGTCCGTTGTCGTCGACGAATTGGATAAATAAAAAAAATTGTAAAACACGTTTCAACAAATATTATCGTTTATCCACGAAATATTCAAGCTTAATCTATTTTTAAACCTATTACGTTACAATAGATCGAACAACGTTAAAACGACACGCGGTTAGGTTGGTTTAAAACACGAGCGTGATAAGAGCTGACAACAGATTGATCCCGACGTACACGACGATCGCCACGCACAAATAATGTAAATAGAATAATCTGAAAACAACGTATACAAAAATGTTATTATTACCGACGTATCGTGTGTGTGTGTGTGTGTGTGGGGGGGGGGGGCTAGCTTATGTATAAAATACGTCTACGCGAGTAAATGATCG
>JAIPRN010003099.1:0-24007 GCA_025469175.1 Geopemphigus sp. TES_GeoC_2020 | reverse complement strand
ATTAGCAAAGCGATCGTGAAACCACCGTAAATAATATGGCTATTATAACAAATTAAATATTTATGATAGAATTGCGACGAAAATTATTTATTTTTTAATATAAGCAATGTTTATCTACGAATAAAATAAATCACGTAATACTCTTATAACCAATATTACTATCGCGACTGTTTTTTTTCTTGCGATATAGACCAAAAACCAGGCAAAAAATAATTTTCATTCAAAAATCGAATTTTTATTCTAAAAATATTTCTATTTTAGCACTATTAAAAGTGACAACGTTTATATATATATTACATTAAATAAATGGACACAAATTTGATATCCATTTCATTCAAAACGTATATTGATTAATTTTGTTCCGAAAATAAAAATTGGACTATAGGAAGTATATTGCTTATGTTTGTGCTCTTCTTGCACTTTTTCGTAAATATATTTTCAAGGAAGTGTTCAGTGACATGTTCACGCGCGTAACAGCAATAAATAAAGACAAAATCACAATGATCATTTGCAACACATACGCTCAAACAATACGCCCACCCTCGTTTATTACTTTTATGGCTTACTATTTCATAAATTCAACCCGTTTGCGACTGTCTTAATACTAATCATTCCGGAAACCCTATACTGATCAATTTATAATTATTTACGTAATATTATTTCACAGTAGCTCAATATATAATCGTAATGTTTACCTTCGATATATTGAACGGTAATAATATTGGTTCCATAAGAAGGAAAACGTTTCAAATTTAATTGGTAACACGCGAAAATAAATTAAAGGCATCAAACAGAATTTAAAATCGTACACATCTCTTAGATTATTGGCTTAAAATTTAATTACTAAATTTAATTTAATTTATAATTAGTTAAGAAATAAATGAAAGAGCATGAAAGTATATTAAATATTCGCGTTCTACATTACTGAATCGTGGAGCACTTTAATCCCTATATTTTCCAACCACTACGATAATTTATATAAATAATGCTTCGTAATTCCTTCATTATAAGTAATAAATATTTATGTTTTTAAAATATTCAATATATTTAAATATGTTCATAAGTGATTTGATAATGTACGATCACGGTTTTGCTAATTATGTTTTAAACAGTTGGTTTCATTATCATCACAATTACAAAGTTATGTTGGACAAGTCATCAATAGTTGAACAAAAAATTTCTTCTAGATGTGAATGTATTTGTTTATTAGCTATATCCATTATACATTTTCCAATTGATTTTCCCGATAGATATCGCTTCTCTCTGTACCATTATAATAACTGAAAAACATTCCATTGTCCTACGCCCGTAGTTATTATCATACGCAAAACTACATATTTTTATTAGATCAGACCAAAATATTTCAATATCGTTCCCTAGCTCAAAAAATTATATTAATAACTCCGAATTTGTTTACTTTTTGAAATGTAATGAAATGGCTCAAATTTATGTAAATTAAATTTGAAACTTGGTTTTTTAACTATATTTATATATTTTGTCAGTATAAGTATCAGGTAAGACTATAGTTTAAATTATTTGACCCGTAGTCTATGTTTATTTTATTATTCGATTTTTATGTAAACTTAAAATACTTCATTTGTAACTATATACTAACTAAAATAAATATCAAGAATATCGAGAATATCGAGAACATGTAAAAACAAAATTATGGAAGTAAAATTTTTTTTCAATGTTATTATTGTTAAATATAATTTTAAATGTTTTTTCATTCTTCTATTCAAAAGTAAGTGCCGGATGATATAATAAATATTCATAAGGTAAATGTATAATGAAGTTAAAGAATCTTATATTTATATATAATATATATATTATATATTTTATATTTATTTGTATATTTTTCGTAACGTTACGAGACGTAAATTAATATGCAAATAAGAAAAAAATAGTAAATTATGTTTTTTTTCAAATATAAAAATTTCATTTATGGAAATTTGTTACTTTTTCGAAGTTAAATAAAAATATAGTTTCCTTCGTAAATTAAAATTGCAATTTAATAATAATTTTATAGAAATATGTAAATTAAGTATTCTTTATATTTTACATTACATATTACTTACGGACTTATGGACAACAATCGTTTTCTCGCAACAAAATTTTTATTTTACATAATATCTTGAAATCCATTCAGTGAAATATTGTCCTCAATTTATTCGTAACTACCGTTATTAATAATGTCTGATATTTTCAGATTTTCGTAGAACTTTCCTTGATTCTTCCTTGATCAAAAACTGTTTTTTTTAAATGCAGTAATATTTATGTTCCGAGTTGTTTATGGTAAATTTCTTCTCACGAAATAGATTTGAAATTGTAATAAAGTTGTACATAAAAGTTTCTCCAGAGAGATACGGCATATTCTATATCTATATTTATTAAGGAGTATTCTTATTATGTTGCGTTATTTTTATCTAAATATTTTTTTTAAATATCGTAACATAACGCTACACATCATATCGTACGTTCGTTTATGCGTCTAGATCGTTATTTACGGTTTTTTTATTTACGTTATTTTCGGTTTTTGTTGGGCGTATTGTTAAACTGCGCGCGTTACCCGATGTTCATAATAGGAAAACGTGAATAACTCGCGATCCGTTAGATAAATTCGTGGTTATATCAATTATGTCACCGGGAAACCGTAAAAATATTAATTTGTTTTCCTCGTAAAAAGTAAAACAATAACGATTATCATTATGATACTTTTTGTCCTCACTGGTACATCAGCTCGTTAATTAAAATTATTCCCGAAATAAAATATCCAAAGTGTAGACCTTTCAACACTGAACTCTATTACCCGTGCAATAAACGTATTTCATGCTCCAAATGCGTTCAAAAGAAAATTAAAACTAACGGCCGTTTTTATTATTTGACAAATTTAATTATTTCTGTTTCATGCAACGTAACACTGTAAACAATTTCGCCTTTGCGTTTGGCGTTGTTTTATACGTGTAATCTTTAACCGTCGTTGCAGTTAATCGCTCGCGTTAATTTCGTAGTAGGCCGTCGGTATCGCTCCGTAAGAAAGACGCACGTGTTAAATGATTAAAGATTCCGTTTTATGGAAAATGCGCCCGGAGTATTACAATTTCCAAACCATTGGCAGGGTTTCCGGTTTTCTGTGGTACTGAACGACCTCGCTGTCGAGCATACAAGTCATCCGGTAACTAGACAGTGATCGATAGCGATTAAATGTTTTCTATTAATATTTTAGGTTTGTATACGATTATTGTTTGGCCGGATAGATTATGGCGTGCCGGCAACTATAAATCGATTAATTTCAATGAGCCTCCTTAATAACGCTACATTATAGTATCACTATTATTAACCCGGCGGACAGTAGGTTCGTTTCGGCTATTTGTACCGCGTTTCTGCGATACAATTCGACGCCATTGGATTCGATTAATTTTTGTCGATCAACAAGTTGCATACTTAATTTTGTGATTATTATAATGTCCGTAATGCGGTCCCTTTTTGGGTATTTCGTATTCACTTTAATGTTACCATTATTAATTCTAAGAATTCCGTTCCCGAATTGTATGTTTCGAATCGTTATTGCCCGTAATTTAACGGCGTATACTATATCCTTTTTTCCCTATAATTTCGAATTTAATTCGTTTACAGACTTTATTCGTAAAAACTTACACGTTATTCGTTTATTTATTTACGTATACGTTAAAGTCATACGGAAGTTTATGAATACGCGACGTGAATACAACTGTGTTCAGATTGTATACGTAGTATGAAAATGAATACGATTCGAGTCGAAAATGAAAAAATAACGATTTAATTCAATTCGTTTGTGGCGTGGAATATATTAAGATATTAGTTATAAATTAAAAAAACTCCTCTTATTGTTACTAAATAGAACAATGTGGTAATTTTAAATTAACGTACTTATAAATTAGCCTATCTCGAATAAACAGAAAAAGAGAAAAACTACGTATATCGGATACAATGAACAAATGATGGATAAAAGGTTTGTTTTATTAATTCAATCATTACTAATAACGATAAATATTATTTCTTATTGGGGAAAAAATTTAATGCGTAAAATTCGATCCATCCGAAAATGATCAATGGATACTATTTCGTGAATATAATACTAGAATGTTAGCTTAATTTACTAAAACTAATATAACAAATCATATTCGGATTTGTTGCACAATTATTATATAGTTGGTGTTATTTAATTTTAAAATGTTTAGTGTGGAATAGACGCTCAGCACTACATATCAAAAGATAACTCATCCAACAATGTATATACATTTCTGTTGGACATTGTTGAAATTCGTATGGTTATATATATACACCAAATTGAAACCCAAATGCAAAAATTAGCTGTGTAATTTTTAAAACAAATTCTTAGACTGTTTTCATTTTTGGTATAAATACATCAGAATAAGTTTTTGTTGGACATATTTTCGAAGATACTGGTTATCAATACTTTGTATTATAAATTAAAACACCTATTTCTTTCATCCATGTATTACGCTGAATTTCAAATCTATTTACGTTGTCATAATTGTCTATACTTTTCAGTTCCAATAAAAAGCTTTTTAAAATACCAAATGATTATTCACAATTCATAACCTTGACCAAGATTTTTATTTTTAACAATTCACTAAAAGAAACTTATTATTTCCGTCATGTTGAAAATGAACGCTCTTAAATAATTAATCATTTCAAATATTGACTGTATTTCTTTACATTTTGCTGAATATTTTAATTATATTAAAGCTCCGATCTATTTGCTGTCTAGTTCCACTTTTTTTCACTGAAATTAAGTACTATATATTTTTAAAAACTGTAATCCTGTTAGATTGTACTTAATATTCAAACGTTCTAGCCATTTTAATTACATTTTCAAATGACTTATTGTGCTCCTCTTTTTTGTTATATCACAAGTCAAAATGTTTTTTTTTTATTTGGAAAATTTACAATCTGTATATGGCAATACAATAAATAAAAAGGATAACTGACAAAACACATACGTAATAAAAACAACATATGAAGCACAAGATGAAGGAAATTATTCAGCAATGAAACTCTAATCAAAATGTTAACTATATAAATACAATTTTTTTTTTTTTATTTAAAAAATACTTATTTGGTAACTGTTGAATCTATTCCGGTGTACGGGACACTCAAAATATTTGTAAATTAAATTGGTACCTACTAAAAATGCTCAATATTATTTTCTTATAAAATATATATAACTTCCCATTATTTCGATGTCATTCAAAGTACAGTATACCTCTAGCTATTTCAGCATAGAATTTACTGTTTCATTTTTCATTTCATTTTTGAACGATCTATAAATATTAAATTCATCAGTACCTAGGAAATCGAATAATCTGGCTATATATATTTTCATCGAATTATTTCGTGTTTGAATCACTTCAAAAAATGTGTTAATTTGATTTCTGCATCATTCATAGTGTTAGGTTACCATATATTTTTAAATTTTGAACTCCATTATTTTTTGATTATAAGACGGTGCTCATAAGTTTCTATTGTTTATATTGAACTTACAAATTCTTAAGAATATTTGCGCCATATTTTATATAACAATTAATATATAAGTATATATATATATATATATATATATTTGTTTGTAAGATATTAAATTTTTATGATTAGTCATGAAGTCGGCACTACAAACTATGAAGTGGTTATTTATTTATTCAGTGGTTTTTTTATTTATTCGTGAAGCTCTTTCCAACATTGATGAACAAAAATATATGAATATTTTCGTAGGAGATTTATTAATTTTGCTTTAACTTGTGGCATGTTAAACATATACTTAACACAACAAAACTTTAAACTTGAATAACATGAAAACATTTTATTCCAAACAAATTCCGAACATGTGCAAAAAGCCCGAGTATTATTTATTGAAACCATTTTTAGAAGTAATACTTATATTATTAACCTCACGTATCATACGCTGGCACATTATTACTCTAGTTGTTCGTATTTTCTCTAAACGTTTATCGACATAAAATAATTATCGAGGGCATAATTTATGTTTAATTTTGAATTGGTTTATATAAATAAATAAAATGGTCGTAACACTCGTATTTTCCCAAAAATTGTTAAATGAAAATAACTCTACGTACATTGTGGGTCACTAAAAATAATGAGAATACAAAACGGAAAAACAAAATTGTAGTTCAAAAATTATTTTCAAACTCGTAAGCTTATGTTTATGTTCAGTATTAATTTTTCTAATCGTTACGAATCATGTTTTCTAAAAGCTTTTTCACGTACAAATATATATTATTTTTTTCGTAATAAAACTATTTCAACTCTAGAATTCTAAACGGCTACCTATGGTTGTAATTTAAAATTCCTAAAGATTATTTTACTATTGGTACATGATTTTTAAATCCTTTTTTTTATTTATTTTAGAAAATTTACAATCTGTATTTGGTAACACAATAAGTAAAAGAGATCACTTACATAACACATACGTAGTAAAAACTTAAACACACGAAACACAAGATGAGGGAAATCATCCAACAGTCATCCCTCCTAGGACTGTTTTATGAATAATGAGCAATTAAATCTAAGAGGGGTGTGAGTGATAACACTGAAAAATACGTCACTGAAGTAAATGTTTAAAGCAATAAAATTCGATATACATAATAATATTCGACATGTTTTTGTGTAACTGACTTTTCATTAACATATGTAGGTTGTCAGTCAATCTAATGGAAATAGCAATAGTTTACGATTTGCGGACAACAACCGTGATACCGTATATTGTACAAAAACTATCGATCGTTTTATAGGGCGTATAATAGTGTGTAGGTATTTTTTTTAAATTTACGAAACAGTTAATTTAGAATTTTATCATTTTCAAGGAAAACGTTACACAATTTTACATCTATCGATCATTTACAATATTATTTTTTATAATTACCTAACATTTTTTTTAATCGTTACATAAATATGTTTGTAGGTAATCAACTATTTTGATTTCGATCGTTTGTTTTTTGCTAAAATACTATTGGATTATACGATTTTTCTATCATTTTTTCGTCATCATATCTCGAAATGGCAATAGGGTGAGGTACAGCAGTAAATGTGAAACATATACCTCATTAGAGGCACTTTATCATAAATGATTAAGCCTGGTATTAACACGACCCATATAATCAAGGTACTTATGATAATCTACAATCTATCAATTATAAATTCATTATCGTAATTAAAATACGCCCGTATTTATCGTTTTCATCGAACTGCATAAAAAGTGTCTGTTATAATTAAATATTCAATCGATAATTATTGATAAATGAAAAAAATATTGGAAATAGTTAAAATATAATCACTTTAATTTATTTACGTTATTATTGTAGGATAGTATAGAAAAATACATGTGTTGCTGTTTGAAAATCGTTAGAGATTACGTATGTTAAAGCGATAGTTTTGAAAGCTGACGACAGATTTTATTAAAATTCAATTTGACCATAACGAATAAAAGTCTACAGATAAAATCACGGTTAAAACTCTTTTGGATCTCTATATAACTACTATGTATGCTCAATTAGTACGAGTAAAACATCGAAAAATTCGTCACAATCGTATTAACGTTGATAACATTGATTTCGAATAAAAAATGTCATTGAATAAATTCTTACGAGGTCGTTTATAGTTTCGAACAAATTTCGTAATAGTTTTATTATTATACCGTGGAGGTCACGTTGTGTTAAAATTATTTTGAATTATTATTTTAAATTATCGACTACGATAATTCCGTTACACGAATACTAAAGTAACTGAAATTCTTCATGGAATATATATAATACGTAAGTAGTTAACTTTTAAATCAACCCCGAATCTTAACACAAATCTTGTTTACGATAGTTTTAATAATATTTTTCATTTATTAGATTAGATAATACCCGATATATCGCGTAAACGGGTAATTTACGTTAATTATTATTCATTGGCTCGTATAAGTAGCGGCGCCAACTCAAAACGTCCGCGTAGATTTTCTAATTGTTGTCACTGTCCATAACTACGCCCAAGTTTTATAGTCCCGAAATGTAGTCGACGTTTATTAGATCCCGAGAAAAACATACACCATTGGTCAACATTCTCGATACTAACAAATGGTTGTAGGTTTTCTATCTATCCCTCCCGTCGTAATTCCGTTCGCGTAAATTATACGTTTTCGGGGCAACATTACACCGAAATCGGGAATTGCTTGGAAAGAACAACGAATGCCTCATGATTGCCAGAGTAGAAGTTTTCGTATAGATTAAGTAAACTTTCTGAAACCGGGAGGGAGGATGTTTGAAATAGAAACGATTCCGCGAAATCTTGTTGGCAATTGGGAATATATATATAAAACTGTATACTTATAGAGTTATGATGTATGGTTTATATAGCGGTCGTTTGGTGAGAATTACAATAAATTACTCGTGAATTTCTATTATTGTTTGTATTAGAATTAAATCCATGCATAACGTGTAATAGTTGTACGTATCGCGGCTACGATAAAAAAGTTTTACGCGTCGCATTTTGAATCGTTCAAAAGATTATAAAAGTGAATTAAATTTAGCGCGAAGCCACATCGCCATTTGTCAATCTCTTGCATTCGTCATTACTATACGTTTTAACGACTCGACGGTTTTTATGAAATATAGAATTTCGATCGTCGAACAGGTTCGTATTTTGCCATATATAGTTTGTAAACGTCAGTACTAGTGTTAACGTTTACAACTATATTTTTAAATATAGAATTATTAAAATTTTTTGCGAGTATATTATCGTAATTTATGGAAGACGTTGAAAACGGAGCGTAAAAAATTCTTTTGCAATATTTGTCGAATGGCCGAAATACTGACAACGATCCGTTTCGACGAATTAAAATTTTCCGTAAAGTTAAACGAAAATCGAATGAAATCCCCGTTGTTGAAAATCCGAGGAACGTCAACTATTTGTTTAAATTCAGCCAACGTACGTCGAATAATGAACGCTATTACACCAAAACTGGGATAATTGCGTAGTCAATTAAAATTAAAATTTGTAATATATATATTTGCGTTATGTATTCATGATGGGGTTGGGCGTACATGATTAATTACCGGAAATCGTGTAGTTAATACCAACGAAGTAATTAAATATCTATTACTAGCGAACAAAACTTTTCGTCGAAATATATATAGAAACTGTGCGACATTATCAATTCATTCGTATCGTTCGTGTGTGGATGTATTATTATTATAAAAAATAAATAAATATATCTGATATCCTCAAATGAGCAATTTTTGTATATATATAATCTGAATTTTGAAAACGGTCCAACGATTTTCACGAAATTTAGTATACAAGGGATTTCGAAGATGATAAATCGATCTAGCTAGGTTTCATTCTTAAAAAACGTCGTTTTATCCGTGTTTAAAAAAAAATACTGAGCAAAACTCGGTCACCCGATATAATATATATATTTGAATGAACACACCGTAAGTGAGATCGTACACTACACGAACATAATTAATATGTATATTTATGTGCACGGATACGTTTCGGTACTGCGAGATAAACTAATAAATGACCGAGTCATGCCTGATAACGTCGTTATTAATTGTACACGTATCACGAAACTCGATCGTCCTTTTTCGTCGATTTGATTGCGATAAAATAGCTGTGTCGTACAGTCTCTTTTTCAATGTCCGTAAAATAAAAACCGTGGACATGCGTTACTTTTCTATGAGATGTTGTACGTTAATGTCCACGATCAACGACGTTCGTTGGTTTTTAATCGTCATACATGCCTGGATACGGCCAATAGAGATGTTAGTATCGTAATTATTACATAATGTTTCGATATCATATTTCGAACGTTATTTCTTCATTATTTAGATGGTGAGCAGAAACTAGTTTGTTATCAAAAATCTCTGGAATCGACACACACGATTATTAATGCACGCGCCACGATCTCGTATTTGTTTTATTCAAGCAGGCTCGGCGACTAAGAGTTGTTCCGATTTATTTTAAGCGTTCCGTGGAAACGTTCTTTGCGACAAATCGTACACGACGTGAAACCGTATCCAAAATAAAATTTGTTCATATAACATCTATATTTTATTCTTCGTTTCGTCTGTGTGGTGCCGAACACACGCGTATACATATATCGTACACGATGACCGAGGATAATAATACGGTATTTTGATATAATAGAGGATACAAATACGGTACAAAATATAATAACGCGAAGTTGTCTATCTCAAAAACACGTGTATTAACGAAACACGAGATACAAGATTGCCTCCTATTTACTTTTGTGCACAATATAGTATAATATATTATGTTCATACAGATCAATAAGGCGGCTTGAATGAATAAACCAACACGTTGGTGTTGTAATGTATTTTAGCTTTTACGTAAACAGCCTGTATAAAACGCGACTAATAAACGATTCGGAGCTCGCGAAACATGTATCGATAATTACACCGGAGAATCTGTAAGTCTAAACGAATATACGTTTGAACGCTCGGTATATATTATTCACGTGTTCGCTACGTGAGAATTCGGAAATGGCAGGTTTTTTCGTTACATTTCACACGTCAAAGATAGACAAAGGTTCGGCAATTTCAAATGGATCGAATTCGAATCTAAAAAAATACGCGAATTCATTAACCTGTTTGCTCTAGATTATCATTGTGAAAATCAATTTAAGGCGTTTTTATTAAAACTATTCGTTCTCTCGGTTTTTTCGTTTATTTTTTTAATATTTTTCTCAAGCCGTAAAATATAGACCAAGACCATGTTCGCGTAGTATTACATAAAATGCGGTTGACAGCTGCAATATAATATTACAGACGGAGATTAGAAGCGAAATTCGTCTTGAAAGGTTGCTGAAGTACAGGATGACACAACTACGTAATAAGTTGGCGAGATGGGTTTTCGTCCGGGGACGACGATACGCCCGTTTATTTAATGGATTTCGCCGTAAATGTTATTTGATTGACAAAATGAGCCGGCTATTTCGATCGCTGGACCCATAAACGTCTATCGCAAACTCATAACACGACGTAATATTATATTTTTATTTTGGCCAACGTATAAATGCCGAGTACTTGACAATGTCCAATACACACGATGAAATATTTCGATCAATCATTTTTGATATTATTAGGTAAATAACTATTTCATGTGCGCAATTTGCGCGCCGAGTACCAGAAAGTTTTGTGTCGTATTTTTTTTCAGATAATTACGTTTTTTTAAACCGACATTCTTCATAATTGTTAATACGCATTTTAAAGTTAATAACAAAGTTTCTACGTCAAATATAAGACGAACTACAATAAGCAAAAATTAGTCTTATGCAGTAGAAATATACACGTCGGCCAGTTCAAATTGAGTTACGTACACTGAAATATTTTCTAATACTCAGCTTATCTAACATTATTGTAGTAATATAATTATAAATTATTACGAGTATATAATATATATTATATGTTACTTGTATATAGAATATTTAACCACTTAGACGGTTTTAACACTATTGTAAACAATATTATAATTTAATAATATTTTCGACAATATCGTAAGAAAATATTATTATATGAACTTGCTATACGTTAATAAATAAAATTTATGTAGCTGTTTTATTGACGACATTGGATACCTATGAAATCGCAAATTTTATGTAGGAAACGATAATAGTTCCTGGACATTATCGACAATGTTCAATAAACATCATTAATTACTAAGAGAAATTTCAATCATTTTAGATTCTGCCTGAATTTGAAGAAGGATAGGAACATTAACTGCGCCAGAGCGTAGGTATTGAACGAGAGCTAGAAGATTTATCTTGAAAAGTCGCTTGGAGGGCGTGCAATATTAACTCGAAAACTTATCGAAGCGAGAAAATTACGCGCTGTATGCGTACAGTTTATTAACCAGCCATCGGTGTTAGCGTTTGTATTCTAGAAAATAGACCCTGTGCACAAGGACCGGTCTAACTGAATCACAGAAAAACGCTTTAAATACACTTACTGTCGTATAATATTTACGTTCGAGTAAAATTATTATTATAATTTTGTAAATTAATGATAAGATCATTTACGAAAACTAACGAAAACGGTGCATTAATTTGTGTGTTCCATACTCCTCCTTTATTTTGAGTACGACACCGTCTTACATGTGCACGTACGAATAAAAAAACGACCAATTTAACGAGGCCACGAGAATAATATAGGCAATTGTTTAGTCTACACCAGCACAATAGCAGTCAACCGTACTGTCCAATATATTTAGTAACGACGATCCCGAGACGGCAACATACATTTCTATCCGCAAATGTGTTACCCATAAACTGAACATGAATCTAACAGTTTATCATGATATCAAAAACAGTCGTAGGCTAGTATGGAAGCCGAATGGAATAATTTCGATTCAGATAAAAATAAAATAACGATCGATCCAACAAAACAAAATGTTTCGACCACCGATAAGTTTCAGACTCGGAATAGGACACGTTCATTGTAATCGAGACTGCATAAATGGGCGATCGTCAATTCACCCACGTACTGTTGTGAGACAAAAAGTCGAATAATTTTAATTAATTTAATAATAATTAATTAAAAAGTTCGAATAATCAGACACGATATCATAATTATTTCCGAATTGTGCGTTCCGAAGCACCACCGTAAGCGAACCTTTAATACCGAAACTAATTCGTTGGATTACAGATATACACATATGAATACGAAATACTTCGCGATATTATTTACCTTAAAGTAATCGCTTGTTTTTAACGTCTTCTATATATATTTTAATTGTGCTTAAATAGTAACGAATATATCGACTTTAATAAAACCATCGTATAATAGCTCGTACAAATGATTAACGAAATGACACTAGAGAATATAATTTTAGTAATTATAGATAGCTTTGGTTATTCATTAATTACGATTTATTTTATAGAGTATACAAAATGTATCAAAACATTAATTCCTATTCAAACATCTAAAATTATTATAACTTATTTATACACAATATAATATATATATTTGTAAAAAGTAGTATAGCAACTTTTTTATAATATTAAAATTAATCCATATGTATAATACACCAAATATAAGATTTAACATGTTAATTTATTAAAATAATTCGGAAAATGAATGATTAATGAACGATCTTCTATGTACACAGATAAATAATTTTCGACAGGTTCGTTTTTTATTAAAACTAATATAGTTTAGGCGTATTAACTAATAATATCGTGTTTACTTAGTTTTTTCTTATTAATCAGTGACTATTGCACGTTCGATGAAATGCCTAACAACATCAATAGGTTCAATTATAAAACCATAAGAAAACTATAGGCGGTAGAATAATATCTTTATGGCAAAACATTATATTCTGACGTTTATGAATTCCGTAAACATGCGGTTTTACACGCTTTTATTGAATTTATTATTTTGGAATGAAAAACACTACGATTATTTGCATACGTTCGGAAATTCATGTCATACATTCCTAATATAATATTTTATATTTCCGATTGTAAATTATGTTTGTATTTATGTTTTTAAGAATAATCATATTTCGTTGTGTTATTGTTATCGTGTTTGTGCATTGATACTTTACCAAAATAACGATTTAAGGATTAAATCTACACGAAATTATGGAAATATAATACGGAATAGTAATATAATATAAATTAATGATAAATTTACACAAACGTTAAGAAACCGAAGCATAACTATTGTCACATAACAGTTTAAAAAATATTATGATTATATAACATACAATTTATACGTCATTTTTTTGTATTTTATTTCGAGAATAAACCTCAGCAAATTTTAAGTACGTTAAATTGAAAAGTACTTTTCATATTACGTCTTCAATTATTACATACGCATTAGTCGCTAACGCATATAGAAGACTACGAAAAAGTGGGAAGTCTAATTTCGAAATTCTTACTATTTTTAAGTTGTAAGTTATACTTTCCGATCAATTAGAAACAATTCGTTTGTTATGTCTAAGTTCCGTACGGAAAAATAAAAAGTGTCGAAAAACTAAAAATTGCGTATAAATTATTTGTTCCGTTATTGCGGACGGTCGTTGACAAATAATTACAAACTCATTTTTTGGATGTATAATGAACGTGAACTAGTTACGTTTTCTAATAAACATTACTTTTATTGTTTTGAGGATATGTATGAAATTTCAGTCTTGATAATTCTTCGACCTTAAAAATATAATACTTATCTCCAAATACGATCTCGCGTTATGAGCGGTCATGGGATGTCATTACGAGTGGATTATAAATAGAGTTTTTGCAGTCTGTGCACCTTAAGGAAAGCTCGAATGTCGTACGACGTGTTTAAAAGGTGCGAAATTAAAAAGTTTTTGTAAACGATAAAAAAAATGAACAAAGGGAAACGAAAACACTTAATAACGAAAAATGTCAACTTTACATGATGGGCGAGGTAAATGAAAAGCAATGTCGTCCTTTTATATATATATATATTTATTTATTTCAGAGCGAGATAAGACAAACAATAAAGTGGTAAGAACCGTTTTAAGTTTCTGCCACAAGCGCAAATTATACTAACGACACCGTCCTTTATTGTGTTGCGTAAAACTATATATTATAACATAAAAACATATTTTCTGATAACTATAAAAAGCAGATAGTTAAGCTTTTTTGTATAATATTTATTGACATTTACGTAACCCGTTGTGGATAGTAAAACCGTGGACGCGAGTTGTCGATCACAAAATTCGTAGAAAAAATCGTCTTGCCCATAAAATCATATTTCGGAGATTGATGAATATTTGAACACTATTTAACATCTGTTAGAATGGATTGTGTGATTGTACGTAAAAAATGTAATTCGTTCGTTTCTTAGATTCCGTTTCATTCGTCAAAAATGAACACTGAATCATTGTTTTAATGTTACTAAGGCATTATTTGATATGTTTTTGTTGAATTAATTAATTTATATTTTTATACCTACCTTTTTCCAGCTTAATAATTGAAATTATGCTAATATAAATATAATAATAAAAATAATAATAATAAAAATAATAATAATAAATAAAGATTATTTTATCGTTAGTTTGCTACAATGTTTAGACGAATTTACTTGTTAAAAATGTTAATAATCCTTAGGTAGGAAATAAATGGGTAATTGTTCAATGAGAATATATATTCTCCTCTTGATACATTGCATTCATGGACATTGGATGATATTAATTTTGAATTTCACGTTTTTAAATTTACCACAATTACTATAAGTGGCGATAATTTTTATTGCCCACAATTAAAAATTATTTAATTTATCCGATCATTTTGGAACAATTTAAAATTAATTGAACGATTTTATTCCATAATATTATTCTCATTTCTACGTTCGATATTTTTTTGGGATTAAAAATAATCAAATTATTTTTCACGGTATTTTTTCTTTGTATCGAGTAAATTATTTTTCTTTTAACCGTGTACGCTTCACACACTTGCGTTCACAAGTCGTATAATTGCACGGATTACATAAACTTTAAAATAACTAACCACAAAATTAAAAAATTAGCCCTTTCAACATTATATATAGTATAACGAATTTATCACAAGTTATTGTCAATTATAATCGAGCCGTCGACTATTCTAATACATCAACCTAATTATATATAAATAAAAAACCGGGGTTTAAGACTTTTTGAATATAACTTAATGTTCTTAAATTCTTCAAAGATTTAATGTCTGTTAAAAGATATTGTTTAGCGATACAATCTAATAGTTTTCCAATGGAAACGATTATTTTGTATTCGTGTAATATTGTGTATGGTATTGCTTATGATATTATCGCGCACATAAATAAGTAAAATGATAAGCGTATTAAATGCATAATTGGAGGAAGACTGTATATTGTTTATGCTATTTAAGTTTGTTTGCGATGTATTTTATAGATTTTAAATATGGTTTAAGGAGAATTCGTTAAAGTTTTATAAGCCTGTATTAACGTATTATTTCATACATTTTAAGGACTAAAACTTCTAATTTAAATTTTTATACGAATACAATACATAGATACCCTTATTTATTTTTTACGAATACAATACATAGGTACCTCCCCATTCGTTTTTTTAGTCTATGTCTGCGCAAAAATCTTTTGCGAGATATTATAATGGGGAAAGAATACTGCTAAAATCGATAAAAATTATTATTATTATTAAATTATTATATAAATTTCGTAATGCAAATAAACTATAATGATTTATTATCCTTTGAACTATAATATGTTATTATAATTTGTACGCGTTATACCATATAACCATATAGGTACCCAATACGGAGAAAACGTTTGTAACGCTTTACCATAAGAAAAAAAAAAATAAAAGCTTAATGTCGTTATAAACATAAAACGAATAGTTTTTACGAGTTCAAGTATAGACAGTGTACCAACTGTTACATTATATTTTACTTACGGAAAAATGAGACGCTTTTATTTGGTTGCCGCAATATAACTAACAGGAATGACATTTATATACGGATGATGTGAACGTCTAATTAAAAACTATATTGTTGTTTGTAAAAAACTGGCATTCGTCAAAACGTAATAATAATACGGTATAGTATGTACACAGCAGAACTATACTCTGAACATAACGGTTTGTATATAAAACGCACAAAACTACACTTTTAGAATTTTTTTCCTTTTAATAGTAAACACAACAGAAAAATAATTTTTAAGTCTAATTTCGGGAAAATAACATTCCTCAGTTTTTGGAATGCAAAAAGCATTTGTTTGTATATAGTTTTGTAATAAAAAAAAATTATAATATACGTTAAGTATTAGCGAATACGGTTGGTTTAGATTTCGGTTCAAAATGTGTAAGGTCAAATACCAAATACCTATGGTTTAGTCAATTTTGTATTTTGGATCTGAGTTCGCATAATTGAAATTATTTAAAAAAATTGATACTATCGGAATCTGATATTAAACAAAGATGGGTGTTATTATTTAAAAAAAAATCGCAAATATTTATGTATAATTTAACTTTGTACATAATAATTTACTTTTGGTTATAAAAAAAAATATTATGCTGCTTATTAAGGAACACTAACTACACTAACCAAAACCACAACTTAAAACTTAAAGAACAGGTTTTTCCCCGTTTGAAACACAATATTTTTAGCTTGGAAATCATCGTGTCGATGATTTCAAAAATAAAGAAGATTATGTGAATCTATTGGAATTCTAGATTTAGGCATTATTATTGTGCCCTGATGTTTACGTGACAGGCAAGACAATATAAAGTTGACATATATGGTATATAATAATACACATGCTTTTATATTTCTGTAACGTTGACCCATAAATTATCGATTTTTCCATAATTTTAATTAATGGCATATTCTCTATAGTTTTTTTAAAATACACATCTTAATTCTAAGGAATAGAAAAGTAGGTGTACATTTTTTTTAATAAGTCGTCCATAGTCGTGCGCACAGAATGTGTTGCTGATGCCTAGACACAATTTGACATTATGTACAAAGGGCCTAAAACTGGCATACTTCTAAAATCTAATAATCCAAAATAAAAAATTGTACGTTTTATTTCGTCTGGATTACGATGGATATATTCACATATATATGAATATAAATAGATATAAACATTTATTTATTTAGGCGTATTAATTTCATGGCTTATGTGGCATATATTTAATATAACACTTTAAAAATTAATTCTAAATTCCATTTAATGATAAGTATATAAGTTACTAGTATCAGAAAAAAGGTATAAATGCCCAAAATTATTTTAAGTACCATCTAAAATGTAGTTCTGCGTACGTTTGTGAAATTCTCATAATAGTCCAATAACCTATAGTTATTGTGTAACCAATAATCATCACTTAAGAATACGAATATTCTACAAGTCATCGATATATAAATCACAAAATATGAATTTGAAGTTCAAATATTTGTTTCATGTAGCCAGTGTATTATATTTTAAATGGTACACTCACATAATTGTAATTAATGAACATAAATGTTACGAAAATGTATATTTTATATCGCCATATAATAAATTAATTTTTATGCCTACCAGTATATATATACACACACACACAACATGCACGCGTGTACATCACTTATATATATGTAATATAATTTCCGATACTTTGTCGAATGTGATTATTAAAACTCGACTAATGTAAAAAACCGAATAAAATATTTTTTGATGAATTTCTCAGTTTCTTTATGATTTTACAAAAAATAAAGCCCTGTTTTTTAGATTTTCTCATTCTACCCTTAGAATAGGGTCGTGTAATGTATAGTATATTATTTGTATGGTCTGCAAAAATTACACCATATACGCAATATATCTAACACGTATTCGTTCGTCTCAATGGCACATTTTGAACTAGGGATTCGTATAATTTCGATTAATTGCTGATGACAACCGGAGATAAATAAACAATTGCCGGAAAATCATAGTTGTATATCTATTATTTTCGTCATTCCAAATACAATAGCTGATGAGTAGCCGGCTTTGATTTACTTAAATCTAACCTAAACACTAATTAAAATGCGGAACGTTATCGTTACAAATAGTAATTAACATATAATGAAGTTAATTGTCGTCCTACGTGATATTTTCTTAAAGAATAAGACTCAGATTGTTGATTTCATGCATAAATCTTTATCGATTTTTACAAAAAAATTCCCCTTGTAAAAATTACCGATGTATACAGGCAGGCCTGCGTTGTTATATCCTAATAATACTTTTTAAAAAACGAATATATGCCGAAAAAATATTTTTCACAAACAGTATTTTGTCGCATTGTGTGTGTCTCTCCATATTATATTACGATTATTGTTTTTTAAACGTTTTTTACGGTCTAGAATCATTTACATTGCGAATGTTAATGAAACGGCGCTTTTTGAAAATCCATTACGCTAAAATAATGTACTTTAATAAAATCATATGAAAAATTACAATTTATTAACGCAAATGATAATATAATATATTATCTGCTTGCAAGGGAAGAAATTTACACCGTTAATTATTAGAGTATACATTAGTTATTACGTAATGTACATTTTTATATATATTTTGTACTTAATATAACTGTATATGATATTTCAAAACTATAAACACAAAATTGTAAACATAATTCTTAAATGCGACCATATACATTGATAATGTTAAACATACTTTAATAGTTTTGTGTTTTAATTTGTTCATTTCCCTAATATTTTGAAAGGAAAACGTTTAAAAAAAAATGTATTGTAATCATCGACAATTTTTACAATTAAATATGAATATACTGAATAAATATATTTCACTACCGAACGAGTTATTCTCGAACAATTTCGACATGTTTTAGTAATTCAGCGAATCACATTAAATTTGTACGTTTCTACTAAATGTCCAGTTCGGATGTTAAATACTACATTTAGATCAATCGTTTTAATAAGGATACATTTAGGTGAATATATAGAGATAGCATATAATGGTTTTATATAGATGAATTAATAGATATCATATTTTTATTTATAGAAAAAATTACAGTTTTTCATAAGCGACATACCAATTTCATTTTGCGTATAATATCACGAAGATAGGATCAAATAAGGCCAATAGTTATCATATTGTATCTATGTACTCTATATATACGGCTGCATAAATATTATGCTTGGGGATAACTTTAATGCCGGTGTACTTATCCACAAAATAGTATTTACATTTCAGTTTAATTTTTAAGGCACTAATAATAATCGACGTGCGTATATTATCTTATACAATGAGCATCATCACATGGTCAACTCAGCATCGCATGTTGTGTACGATTTATTACGAAAGAAAGACGTATTTTGAAAATAGAGTGCAGCGCATTATATGTACACACTTTTGCGTATAGTCGTTATAAAAAAGGAATCGTAACTACTATCGTTTCCATTATTTCAAAAATACTTCTTTGAGGTTATTCAGAGTATAAATCGTAGCGGCGGTGATCAATTTTTTATTTCTTTCTTATAAATACGAGACTGAAAAAAGAAAGGAAATGTTAGGAACTAACTAGTTGTCTTGCGGAAACGAGTAATCAATCATCGTCTTATGTCGATTTTCTTAGAAAATACTTAGAGTTTCTTTTTGTTTAATTTTTTTTGCACCCTCAGATTTCTAGGTTGATCGATAGTGAAACAGTCACTTTAGAAAAATGGATTGACACACTAAACGGGTAATGGGGGAAAAAACAGAACAATACGTAATATCTAATAATACTTTTTGTCACTGTAGTTGAATAACACACAATCAGAAAAAGTTTTTTTAACGAAAACGTATCATTTATACGTTAAATAAATTTTTCCATGTATACGTCACACATCTTATATCTACTAAAAATAACTAGTTATCGATTTTTGAAAACTTGTGTAAGGTTCTTTATCGTTTTATGAATTCTTTTTTTTTAAACACGAGTCACTTGTTATTTGCTATTGAAACCTCGTATGACATTTTCAGAAATTATTTTTCACGTACAAAATGATACTTGTGTATATTCATAATTTAAAATGGCACTAAAAATGTGTTAAATATTTTTTTAAATAAGAATGTGTTATTAATGAAAAATTTAGGGGGTTTTGGTGTTGTGACACTTCTCGTTAAAAAAATGTAATAACATAATGCAAGCATTATTTAACCTCATTTGTATGAATTATATATATAATTTTTATTTTGTATTTTTTAATTTGTGTTTATAATCAAAGTTATTTATATTAATATTTATTAAAAAATAACGTAGATATTGCCATTATCTAATATTAAAATAATTAACGAAACAAAATAAATCACATGAAATAAAAATTCAAAAATTCAAAAATTCAGTTATTTATTATTTTAGAATAACACGATTAATTGTTAACCTTATAAAAACATATATTCATATTTATAATGTTTATGATACCATTGTTATTTTCTGTGAAAAAAGGACTAAATCCATATAAAACTACAATTATAGGTAATTCTATTATAGCTGGGAAATTCGAGAATTTCTAAATTATCTATTTTTCAATTTAAAACCTACAATTTTATATAATAATAATTTTATATATTGTTCTGAAATAATATTTTTAATTATTTTCGTGACATTTTTCATTTGATACAATTTCAGAGATATATACGTAATTATTTTATTTATTATCGTTTGTTTTCTATCATTTACTCATAACACACGATAACCAAGTTTGGTTATAAACTTAGAAGACCGTCAATATTAATATATATCCTTTAGGCCAAGGTGATATTATATAATATTGACAACGTTAATTCACAGTTAAAAGCATTGAGATTAAATTTAATTACTACACTATTTAAAGAGTTGGCAGAGTTCAAAACAAAATTTGTAGAAACCATGACAAATATAAGATTATATCAATTTGTACAATTAATTTTGAAAAATAAAAATCTTCACAATATTTTAGTTTACAATTTTAATTCTATTTTATGTTAGCTTTATCCTAATAATTAAAATCTAATAACGTTTAATACCTCAAAAATATAATAAAACTAAATATTAATAAGTAAATTTTGTATATAGCAAAAATATAACCTCAAATCAAAACTTTTTTACACACACGCACATATATATATATATATATATATAGAATAGCATTTTAGCAATAATTTCAAATTGTATTGAATAAGGTCATATGCTCTTTTTTAAATAAAATGAAATTCTACTAGCTTAAAATTTATGTTTTGACAATATTAATTGATATCTGTAGAATAATCTTGACTACAATTATTAAAAGATAATTGTTTTACAATAAAGGTATCGATTGTTTGGTATTTAATTAATAAACTCTATGTCCATCCAAATAAATAATTACATTCATTTTATCGAAATCAATTAGCTTAAATGTATATAACTTATCTTCTTAACGTTCTTTAGTGATATATAATTTTAATTGTTAGTATAATTAAATATCTTAAAAACAATTTTTAATTAGAATAAACGTGTAAACAACTAACCAAAATACATTATTTTATTTACGCAGTATTTGTCATATTTTTGATTTCTATATTACAACTTTGGAAATAAAATAACGCAAAATACTTTCTTGAAATATACACAATCTTGAAGTTCGTATAAGAAATGTGTAAATCAATATATATACAATGGTTTGATAAAAACATGCTGACTTATAAACACTAATTAATATTTCAAAAATAATAAACAGACAACGTTAACGGGGATGGCTTATCCGACTATTTAAAATCAAATTAATTTGGTTGATATTTATATACACGGTTTACTTCCAATAATATAGAATGAACGTTTGAAAACATGTTTAAACATTTTTGATAGAATACAGACAATCGTACCAATTTCAAAAACATAAAGAAATATTTAGATAATTCGAGACAATAGAATGATACAATGTAATATGTAATACACATTTATATATCTACACATACATTCTAAACTGAAAAAAAAAAATTATAAATGAGAAAACGAAAAAGAAAAAAAATAAGATATTAATTTTTCAAATTATTCGTCAAATATGATAGTTGAAAATAAAATTTTTTTGTTCAAACAACAAACTTGTAATATTCTTTTGTTTAGCGTACAAGTGCACACAAATGGCGGTATTTTGATGTACCATAAGTCGTCGGGCCTAATTATCGTAATATAAAACAGCCGTTGTTTACCGTGAAACCATCGAGTGACCTCACATATCAATATTAGACTGGAAACAGCAAACAATTTATGTTTACAAACGATTCGGGAAAGGAAAAAAACATCTACATCAAACGTCCAACAACTTAAACCGTTTTCGGACAGAGCTCTTTGTTCTAGGTGGGTTAATTAAAAGCAAATATCCGACTAGCCCTATGTTGTTTACATTTTGTAAAGCGAACATGCTGCGACAGTATAATAGTCCACAATTTATATATCGGTGACGGCGTATAGTATTACAGTAGACCCGACGCCTCATCGGTTTCAGACACAGTTTAGTACGAATAGCATATTGGCCCTCGTGCCTAGACGCTTTTACTAGGGAATATTGGAACTTAACTAAATTTCTCGAAATCATAATGCTGATTACGTGTTTTCATTGTGTGAGAAGTAACTGACACTATGCGATTATATGCCGTCGTACATACACCTGCCGGATGATCAATAATTGATGTTAACTAATATATTAAGTAATAATCGACGAATGTACATATGTATGCCGTACGAATTTTCTATCGAATATTTTAATTTTTTTATTTCGGTGTACCAGAACGATTACGTTTAAAAATGAAAAACTACCGTAATTTTAGTTTTTTAAAAATCGATTTACCTAGTGACTTAAATAATAATAGTCTAATACGTTAGTTAAACAGTTCTTTTACAACTAATTTCGTATTAATTTAGGCAATGGAAATTTCGAACAAAATTTAGTTCTAAAATAGTACAAAAAACGTACCATTTGCGATACTCTAAACGAGAGTTAGCGATTTACGGATTTTATATATAAGCAGAATGTACATCGAAAAATAAATTATTTATCATACGTATTCAAATAATTCTCCGAAAATGTTTTTATTCGAATAATGTTAACGTAATAATTTTGTTCTTTTTATATGTCGGAGCGATTTGACATTCAAATGCCATAGAACAATTGTGCTAAATGTTTGAATTGAAAATGCATAGTAGGCGACGTCGGGTAATGAATAAAATTATTATCATAAACTTATGTTTTTGGGCTATGATGGATTTAAATCATGAGCTATTTCAAGACAGGTATTCCTCATTTCGTTTACATACTGTGTCATCGATTTAAGTTAAGGACAAAACGATTAGCGTTTTACTCAAGCGTGTGTATGTAATTGTTTTTTTCATTTTCGTTCGAATGTTTTATTTTTTTGAGGTGGTAGGATAACTAATGAGGGAATTAGAAAAATTATAGCCTCTTCCATGAAAAATTTTGATTGCGTGTCTATGATGCAAACAATATTTATATATA
>JAIPRN010003098.1:0-24011 GCA_025469175.1 Geopemphigus sp. TES_GeoC_2020 | reverse complement strand
AGAAACGTCGACGGGTACGTATATAACTTAACACCTTTCGATCCCGTGCGAAGCGATCGTATTTGCGTAAACGGTACGCGAGCGGACACTAAACGGGTCGCGATCGGAACCAACGGAGGCAAATGCTTCGGACACGGTGGATAACGAAAGCCGTTCGATTTGCAATAACGAGGAATCGTAGGGTTGTCTTTACTTTGTACGGAGTCCTGCAAGTTCTGCGCAATTCAAATTCTGTTATCTTTTCGTTTGGAAGCGTATCGATCAGAGTCTGAATAAACTCTTCCGTGAGATCGACCAAACTTATCAAATCGTTTTTGAACCACAAGCGATCGCGAACGGAACACGCGTATCCAAACGGATTGTTCGTGAATCGTTTTTCGAATTTCACGTCGACAGCTGTTAAAGGCCGTACCACGTACGTATTCAAAGGCAGATCTTCGTTTTTTTTCCTGTATGGGCATGGACGCGTCGCCAGTTTCCATCGACAACGGCGGCTCGTCTATTTCCATCGCGGTTAGAACCAACGAGGATTTTATTGGACGCGGATTGAACGATGGCGTGATTTTTACGCAAGCGATACGCTCGATTGCGTTCGGCGTTTTTACGCTTTTCTTCGTTCGTTGACAATCGCCGAACATCATTAGATTGTTTCGTCGTTTTACCGAGTTCTTCTTGTTTTCGCAAACGATAAAGCCGATTGCGTTCGTTTTTTTTAACGTCGTTGTTCGTCGATCAAAATACGAATCCGTTTCGCGTGAAACATTGTTGTTTGCTTACTATTGTATTGGGAACGCGACAAGACCAACAACAGATTTATTTGTTATTATCCCGTATCGCACGCACGCGCATACTACTGTAACGTAGCAACAACGCAGCGCGTTCTCGCATCACGCGTAGCAACGCGATAACGTGGCAGCGACGCGACAGCAGTATGACGCAATAATGGCGTCCTGCATCACGCAAAGTTGCAAAAAATGTACACGAAAGAAATAACGTGAAACATGTTAATACGCTCGACTCACGGGGGCCGTACGTTTCAAATAAGTCGAACTCACGAACGAAATACGAACATTAACGCGCTTTGTATCGGACAGGGTAGGACGAATCGCCTAATTTACGAAACGTTCGTGTCCCGAAATTAACGCGTAATTTTGACATTAGAACTTTTTTAATACCTCTCCAGCCCCCAACCTAAAGTTAAACGAAACAAAAGTTTCGAAAAGGGTTTTACTAAAATTGTTTTCATAAACCTTCATATATATATATATATATATATATATAGGCGTATGTGTACGAATTAATTCGTGAAATAAATTTACCACGAGAGTTAGCGAAAAGTTTTGAACTTTGTCGTTTCGTTTATAAATTCATAATACGACTCCCGAAAATGATTAAGACAAATACTATATTTAAATAACGCCGATTACGCCTTTTTTTTACCCGAATCGTTGCCGACGCCGTGTCGGAGCGGTCGTATATAATATACCTTACGTTTCGGATGATGTATTAGTTGACGACTAATTAGGTAATTCGGCGGGTGTTTCGGTTAGGCGTTTCGTCCATAACGTCGCCGCACGTTAAAAAACGCTTTTTCGTCGACGTCGTTTTCCTCTTTCCGTTTCAAGTTCCGGCCTCGCGCGAACCGTATGGTCGTATAATTTGTACGAACGACGAGTACTACGGCGGCCGAGACGCCGAACAATTTCAACGGTTTTTCGTTTTCGACGTTACGGTGCCGACGGGCGTCCCGGACAATTTTTCTTTTTATATTTCCGATCCGATCGCGGGGGAAAAACAATAACGACCAGTAAATTCGCCGACGTTTCGCCGGTTCCAGTCGGACGACATACGCGGACATGTCCAACGACGGAACGGAATCTATCGAGTACGTAATAAACGTCGACGATCCTATTATTCCGAGACAATAAAAGCCGACGGTTCGTATTGTCCGCGGTCGTTGATTCAACACAGCGGTCGGGCACGACGCGCCCTGTAATTGTCCCCCACCGTACCCACCCCGGGCGAGTGGCGTACGATCGTGCCAACTCCCTCCCCCTACCACCACCCCGTTCGGCAATCGGCCCCGGGCCGCCGGTGTTTTGTACAGGTGACCGTCGTTTGTGAAGCGAGGACGGGCGAGAATTGCGGAGTTCGGGCGAGCCGGCGACCACGGTCGGTTGGTAATAACGGCCGTAATGACCGAAAAAACGGCCCGGCGTATTATCGCCGCTCGAAACACCGTGATTAATGATACCGCGTACGGTACGCGCACTCGCCTATGATTAATGTGCCCGATACGAAAAGTAAACGACCGAAAGCACTCGGCGCCGTCGAGAAATAAGTTCCGAGACGACGATCATATCGCGGGCCTCCTCGTCGTTCGAACTCGCGTTTTCGACGACGTTTCGCCGTGTCCGACACGGGCCTACCGCCAAACTCGAAAACTGTTTGTGCCCGCCACGGCGACCACCGTTACGCGCACCGGACAACCCGTCGGCGCCGTTGTTTCAATTATTGGTAGAAGGGCTGCTCCGGGTCAGCGACGGGTTCGTCGGACACGACGCTTTTCGACCGAAGGGACGCCATTAGTCGCCCATTTTCCAGAAATCCAACGGCGACCGTCCCGACTTTGGCCGCCGTATTTTCGTTTCACGCGACTCGCCGGACGTCCCGCGTCGTACGCCCCCCGTACTACCCGTCGCGTTATACGCGTAGGTAGGCGTTTTCGCGAAAACCGTGTCGGCCGCCGCACGAACCGGAACGAACGACACCGTCGTCCGGCCGAACGGGCACGTCGTAAATCACGTCGTCCGCGACGAGTGGCCCGCGCGAGCAACAAGTACGCGCGCGCGCCGCACCTGATTGAAATTTAATCCCGCGCGCTCGCGCCCATCGGACGTCAAATATGATATAAATAAGCCCCTCCGCTATCGCACCATCCCTGCCACCCGCGCGCGCGCACACACACGCGCGGAATGATTAATAATGCCTAGGGATCAGTGGCGTGTGTGTCGAATAGTACAAATCTATTACGTAGCGATATAATAGCGTGTATCGGTTACGGAGGGTTGTGGAAAAAAATCAAATCACGTCCTTTTCCAAATACCTCGGACGCGACTTGTATGCTCGTTATTTACCACTAGAATTTCATACGTAATTATCGCCTGGAAACGTTTCGGTTGTTTTCGTTTTACACGTACGTTACGGTTGCCATAAATGTTCAAATACCGACCGGAGATATTTACGGACATTTTTTAAACGACCATTTTTTTCGTAAGCTATTATTTTTAATTTTAGAATATACTCGTCGAACGAAATAATAGTAATATAGAATTTACAGAGTTCGTCGCGTACTCGCCGAACCGTATTTTTATACCGGATCGTTTGAATTAAAAACGCTAACGTGCTCGTACGTTGCGTAAATTCGAAATTGTTTTTCTTACGCCCGACTCTACGGCCCGCCACCGGCTGTATCGTACCAGGTAGTTTTGTACGTTTTCTATATTCGAATCGTAATAATACGGCCTTGTAACCGCTATCGGTAAAGATAAACCGCGACCAGACGTACTTGACGAACGTGGAAAATTCGTTGTAAACCCAATTTCTAATCGACGGTAATTTATTTATACTTAACCGGGACTTTCGGGGGGAGGGTCTAACGGGACGACCGCGACCGAAGTGATAAACCGGTGACGTGTCCCGGGACGTGTGACGGCGACCCTAACGAGCGTATAATTTATAGTTTTTACGTGGCGCGCGAGTATTTATTAAAATATTATTGCCGCGGTACGGTTGACACGTACCGTGCCGCGCGCGCTACGGTTTCACCTCGGGATTGAATATTTTTAAATAGGCGGCGGTACTCCCGGGGGATTTTCGAGTGCACGAGCTTTTACCAAACACCATTATCGCGTATTTGTGTAACGCCCTGCGCGTCGCACGGACTATATCGATCCAAGCCGGTTGTGTTGCCGAAGGCGAGCGAATAAAAGAAAGAAAAAACGCGTTTCGATAAGACGCGCGCGAGATTCGTATCGCGGGTATAGAGCGGCGTATCGAATAATACGAAAACGGTTTAGGCAAAATATGATTTCTTTTTCCGTACATTTCCCCGATTCGGATCGTAACTACGGAGCGGGGTGAGGGGACGGGGACTAGGGCGAAACCGTTTCGGATAAATTCGTTTACGAGCGTCGAACTATCGCGTTTTATTTCGCGCACCGGAAAACCGTGTATCGTCGCGGTCCAATCTCGGGAATAATAGTATTTCGGTCGTTCGTCGGTGATCTCGTCGCTTCGTTTCGAAAATAACGGCGTCTGATTACCGGGAACATGTCCCCCGAAATATTGTACGCGGACACTTGCCATTCGGAAACGGCGAATCGGAAATTGAACGCGATTGAAACGCGTCCGTTCGTAAAAATCGAATAGGTCGCGGCCCGGGTATTTACCGACGGACATCATCTTAACCGGACGTTTCGGCGGTACTTCGTTATTGTTTTTGGCGGGACTAGGGCACAAAACGCGTGATTAATTCACACCCGTAATCGTTAGCCGTCCGTTGGCGATCGAAACGATTATCCCGTGTAATAACGATAACGCCGCGGTAATGAACGAGCAATTCGTTCGCGTACCGTCCGCCCCTCCACCACCAACCACCACCATCCGAATCGCATCCAACGGCCTCGCCAAAGCGATCGGTCGGTCGCGTTGTCCGATAACGGCTGTACGAAACGGAACGGTATAAATCTGAACGGGGAATGGCCGACCCTGACGACCCGATTCGGATCGTCTAACCGTACGGCACCGGAGCCGGTCAATATAATATACAACGTCCGTTTTTACTTGATCGTCGTAGCCCGGAGCGACCGGGCAAACACGCGTTGGAAACTTTGTCGACCATTTCGGTACGTTTAGTCATTTATGGTGGTGCGTCGAAATCGCGAACGCTACACGAACAATTTACGACAATTTTCCGTCGGTAACGTTTACCCGCCGTATGTGTTCGAATAGTTTCGTCGCGTAAACGGCGGCCGTTCGTGACGAACGAAAACCGAATATCGAACGAACGGATTAAGAAAATCGAACCAGATTCGATAGCCCGTCGGTATGATTGTGTGTGTGGTATTTATGGTCCACGTGCCCGGCCAACGCGTACACGAGACGGCGAATTACCTCGGCGTGACTCAAATAGTATTACGGTCGTTGTTGTTACTACGATCCGGCGAACGACAATACCGTACGAACGTGTACACCCGGGCGCGTATTATTCCGCCGGCCGTCGATCGCCTACGCGGCACGATAATCCGAGTGCCATTTTCGCCCGCGTTAGCGTAATTTCCAATAAACCGAGGTAAACACGGTAAATCCGTCGTTTCAACGCAACGCGATAATCCGACGGGACGTGTGTGTACGTACGGCACAAAAGACCGGCTTCAGACGTATTGTACTTTTGAGTTTACGCGGGACGATAATGTGGCGAAAACGTTCGGAATTCATAAATTCGTCGCGCCATTCGCCGGCGCACTAGGGACGGGAAGCGGCGGAGATTTTTTTACTTTCCGTCCTCCGGGGACCGTATAATCTTATTTCGTGTTAGGTGTATACGGAAAATACCGCGGGGGATACGCGAGTGTGTGTGTGTGTGTTTGTTGGCGGCGCCGGATATCGCGCGGTTTTCGATTATTATCACAGGCGACGGCGGCGGAAGAAAATGAAATCGAATCGCAATTTCGCTGGCCATTCACGCGGTCGTCAACTGATTTTGATTACGCGCGCGTTTCACCCTCTCGGTCGCTTTTTGCTCTACACATCAAAGCTCCGGACTTCCATCCCGCCCAGCGCCCCATCCGCCTCGCTGAGGCATCCGTCCCTTTCATCGGGTTAATATGCGCCACCGATGGCCGTGTGTGCGTATATGTGTGTATGTGTGTGTATATATTATATAAGTAACGTTGTCCCTCAACTTGACGGCTAAATTTCCCTTTGACGACGCATATATTGGCCAAACGACAAGGTTCCTTTTATATATATATATTCGTATTTTACGCGCACAACACTCGCGTAAATGTATTTTATTCGATTTTTTGCAATAACGAATCGTTTTAATTTCGCGATTCGGTTAACGTTATATCTATCGTCGGTATTATTCGACTGGCCACAAATTGATTCCTGTCAACGTTCGCTAACGATACAACGAACGGATAAAAACGAAAATGAATTTACGCTAAACGCGAATTTCGTATTTCATAATAAGACCGAACATACACTTATGTGACCTGTTTAGACGATAGCTATCGCCGACAAATACTGTCGTTACACACATCGTCCGCACTGAGCTGATCGACCAATTCTCCCGATTGTTCGTTCAACGCGAAAACCAAAACGGACATTTCGGAACGCCGTCATTGTCGTAAAACGATCCCGAGCGGCCGCCGGTGGTTTATTTATTATTAACGAATGTCGCGTTAAACGTCCTGGTATGCCCAAACTCGCGGCGCATTTCGAACACTTGAGGCGCACGAGGAAACTTTTCCGTGTCCGGCACGAATATGGCGACAATTCTACGGGCGATCTGTTCGCGATTTTCGTGCCGTTTTCCGTCGCGCTTAATTGTTGGACGAAAACCGAAAGTCGTAAAAAACATTTCCGTCCGAGTTCGCGCTCTAAACGAAACCGTGGACAAAACGGAAAAACACTTGAATACGGTACCGTTCGTCGGTTCGCTTCGAATCTAAACACTATTAACGCTCGAATTGTAAATGTTTACGAACGTTAATAAAAAAAAAAACGTACGACGAGATTAATTTACTAGCGAATCCGGTACCGATATTTCTGAAAACGTTATCACGTTTAAAAAACATTCGCGAATTCCCTACAGACTAGCCCTAAAACACGTTTCTATATTACGTATCGATTACCCGCTTTATTTATTACGAATTACGGTAATATAATTTATTTCTCCGGGGTTTTTTTTTTTTTAATATTACGTCGAAATCGTTCGAGTTTTTTATAATTAAATTCCTTTTCGCGTATCTACGGATATTTAAAACGTTTTGAACAAACGATATTTCGTTTGCCCGATTCAAAATCTCTTGGCGAATTATTTACGAGGTTACGTTCCGCTTTTGTTGTTATTATTATTATTATTACGAAAACGAACGATATACGAAAATAAAAAAAAATAATAATAATAATAATACGCTCTATCCAATTATCGTGGCTTAACGACGGCGGAGGACGAAATAGAGAGCGTCCGCGTGGAGTAACCAATTCTTTCTCGTCCTACATAATTCGGTTGGTAAACACGTTTTACGAGTTCCCCGAACGATTAACGACGGAACGAACTATTTCGACGAATTCGTTTTGTTACCCTCCTCGTACCGCGTCGCGTTTCGTGTTCACGGAGCTTATCGTTCGTCGACCGTTTTGACCGTTTGTAAATATATATATAATATATATAGTACGCTATTGGGTAGATCTGATATTTTCAATTCGCGCGTAAACGATTCGAATTCGGTTTTCAAGACGAAATGGCGGCAACTTTTTTCGTTTATCGTGCGAACGATTATTATAGCCCGATAACGAATAATACGAATTCGTTTTTCGTCGTCCCTAGCGTTTAATTCCGAAAGCGTTATTCATTTTTCTCGTTGCGACTATTCGCATACCCGGGGAACGTCCAAATTGCTTCGTATGGTGTGTGAACGTTACGCTCGAAAAAAAAATACATAAAGTCGCGTACGGCTCTCGTTACGTTTAATTCGACGAACCGGAGAAAATTTTGCGAACGAAAACGTATATGTTTGTTTGAAAGGACGGGGCGTTAGCGAAATCGCGAGATATTCCTCCTTTGCCCGCGTTCCTCCCGATTAGTATTCCAAAAAAGAACGAAATCGACCCGTTTCCCGCGCGACACAAACCGTCCGAACGACGTGTAATACGACCGCGTCGACAAGTATCGCGCGGGTGCGAAATACGTTTCAATTATAACTCGGGCCACGCCCCGACTACTATTCCTCCCCGATCCCGAGCGCCGTGTCGTTTGCCGCCGTTATTTAAAAACATTCCTCGCGCTTTCGGCACTACCGCGGCGCTAATTACACGAATCGTTTCGATCATTCGATCAGCTCGTTGACGGATCTACCGCTCGGAATCGCCCGTCGCCCAAATAAACACATCACCACCACCACCCCCCACGGCTACCACTCACTCAACGGACCGACGACGAAACAATAACCGAAAACTGGCGTTGGTTTATGGAAAATCGACCGTCCGTTTGAATACGAAAACCGCGGCCGATAACCGCGACTGTGTAGGGAGGGGGATCTCTA
This sequence comes from Geopemphigus sp. TES_GeoC_2020, assembly GCA_025469175.1. Classification (NCBI taxonomy): domain Eukaryota; kingdom Metazoa; phylum Arthropoda; class Insecta; order Hemiptera; family Aphididae; genus Geopemphigus; species Geopemphigus sp. TES_GeoC_2020. The sequence goes on along the minus strand of JAIPRN010003098.1, from coordinate 15,678 downwards.
AATGGCGATACTGTTTGTAGTAGTCGTTTCCGTGTTTTTAAGTTACGCGCGAACCCTTTTCGAAACGGTTCCGTAATGATAAATTATGACTATTCGTGTAAGCCACTTACAATAAAAGATAAACCGTGATAAATAACGTCGAATCGTACGGTAGTATTAATAATAATAATAGTCTAATTTATGGGTTATTCTCATGCATGTCGCGCGCGAGTGAACCGAACGCATTAATATAACGCGTTCCGACAATTTATCGGTCCGCCCGAAATTCAATAAAATACGTAGGATACGATATACACACACAAACACGCGCGCGGTAGTAATAACGGGCCGTTTTCGGAATACGGAAAATAAATTGTGTTAAGAAAAATCCGCGTTTACCCCGTCGGGCGCTTTCGCGGCTATAAATGCGCGATGCGTTTGGAACGAGCGGCGGGCGGTGATAAAGTGGGACGATCGAAAAATTCCCGTTAAACTATTAGCCGGGATATTGCGAAACAGCGATCGTCCGCTAGTGGAACGTCGAAATTCGCGGCCCCGCCGTCGCGGACGGAGTGGTTCCCCCCGTCCCTTGTTTTCACCCGTCGTGTCGGTTACGCGCGAAAAAATTCGCCCCGCGTCCACGACGCCGAATATTTTTTCGACAAAAATACCACGGCCACCGCTCGGCCGAATTCGTATTCGCCGTCGGGGGGGTTCCGTCGGAATTACCGTCGCGTACACGAACTAAACGGCTATGACCGTAACGCGCGAGACGTGTTCCGCGGACGAACCGTGTCCGCGGTATTCGAATGAAGCGCGTCGCGCCGACAACTGGGCGTACGGAGTGTATTCGAAGGGCTAAGCCCCGGGGCGTTCTTACGGACGCGGTCGGGATTTTTCCGTTTTTCGTTCCTCCTCCCCCAGCTCCGCACCAACACTCACCCGGCACACGCGCCGGCTTTTCCGTCTATCGTGTGATCGCGGCAGACACTCGAAGCGCGCTCGTCTATACTCCTCATTGTACACTCAAATATTGCTAGAAGCTCTCGCTATATAACGTCCCACACATCAATCGACGTTCTTTGCATTACTTTATCGTATTTTTTTCGCGTTTTATAAAAGGGAGAGCAAAAAACGTCCTCGTACGTACTTACGTATATATATATATATTTTTTTTTCTCTCGCGGGAAAAAAAAATAAAAATACTATCATCCTTGGCGCACAAAAGGCTACCTTTGCGTTTCATCCCCGCGGACCCCACGGCGCGCGCAATCCGCCTCGAGAATCGGACGAAAATCGAATTTTCAATCACGAAAACTACGTCGTCCTTATTATTATTATTATTATTCGCCGGGCGACATTGTACATTATTTATCGCCAACGAGCACTTCTTATCCGTCGGCCGTGCGACTCTACGTATTCGAAACCGTTCTACTCCACACGGCCGGAGCGGTACGCTTTTTTTCCCCCCTCCAGCGAATCATCACGCTCTCGTCGATAACCCAACGGGCCGCGGCCACCAATATCGAAATTATTCCGCCGCCCGTCCTATAATTTTATCTTAAACTCTCCCCACCCACCCATCCACCAACCAATCACCGCCACCACCACTAGCCACTACTAGTCACGAGTCACATACTTTCAGACCGGAACTCCGTTTACTCACTCCCACGGGACTTTCGGCAACTTTCCCGCGATAATTACGCCCGATTAATAATTGGATTACCTAACGTTTAGGTCGACGACTAGTACACGCGATCGGATAGTTCGGGCGTGTCCGTTATTCGCGCCGTTCGTATTCGTTTGATAACGTCCGATCGCGCGACCACATCGTAAGTCCCCGGGAATACGAGCTCGTCCCTTTTTTCCGCGTAACGAAACCGTCGGTCACGATAAACTTCGATCGGGACGCTCTGTATCCCGTTTTTCCAACCGGGTCGTCTCGTTTATTTCTCGTTATTCTATTCCGTACAACGTGACTGGATTAAGTCAATAATCGCGAACCGATATTCGTTTCGGAATTTTATTTTCGGAAAAAAATTGACGCCGACAATATTTCTCCACGTTTCTCGCTTTAGACCCATGGACGGTGGACGAACAATCGCGATTAGCCGTACACGTACCGACGAAAAAAAGGAATTTAACGACCGAGAACGGTTTCGAAGAACGAAAAAAAAATAAAAACGAAAAAAGGTCGACTAATTCGACGACCCGTATTTATCGTATTACGCGCGAAACACTGTGTTATCGGAACGTTTCAAAGCGTCCCGGTTGGCTACAAAAATACGAACTATTATCGGCCGAGCCGACGTTAAAGAAAATTAAAAGTTTTTATTTAATAGTAGCGTTGCCGAACGGAACGCGGACGACGGGTAAAAGTTAATATATATATCCGAGTAGAAACGTTTTACAGCGTCCAAGAAAGGACGGGTGCCAGACGCTTGAAACGTCGGCGAAAAAGAAACGAAAATTTTCTCGTTCGAAAAAATCGTCGTTATCGATAACAACATATATCCCGAAAATCGGACGGACGAAAAAAATGACGATTATTCGTAGAGAACGGGTTCGGTTGATAATCGCGTAATGTTCGTCAAAGGCGTCTCGAACGCATTTTTTTGGATACCGTCAAACGCTATCGGGTTGGTCGGGAAACAGCGGCAACACGTAGAACGAACGCGCCGTAGGTGTACAAAGAAGAAATTCGAATATTACGCGATGGACGCCGCGAAAATCGCGCGTGCATATTTTATACCGAGAAACAAAACGAAAATCACACGGCCGCCCCACGTATTAAATAAACGGCTTAGGCGGGTCGTTCACAGACGCCCTGCGCACGTCCGTAATACGAACCGTTCGTGCCGCGGTTTCGTCGTCGCCGTACACGCGTTCCTCGGAATCAACGTGGTGGATTTCGCACGACCCTCGTCGTTATTACGCTACGCCGTCGCGTGGGTGTTTTTCGGGAAGTAAAATATTTACTCGGCCGTTTGATTACATTTCGTATTTTTTTTGTTTTTTTTTTGTTTGTTGATCGGCGCGCAGGGAACGTGCAAAGGCTCCTGCGGGAATATCGACAAAACCAAGAGCTTATGCAGAGCCTCGGAACAGAAAATTATGAGATCATCTATCCGGTACAAATCAGACATCACGACAAAATGGGCATCTCTACCCGAGAGGTAGGGTCACAGAAGGTAAGATTCGTTTCGGTGTCGCGTGTGTGTGTGTGTGTGTGAATGTGAACGTATGTGGCTATGTATATGTGTATGAGTTCACGTATGTGTGCACGTGTGTGCGCGCGCACTGTCGGGGGCGATGAAGAAATCGATGTCCTATTTTCTCCTCTCTCCGTAATATCCCGAAAGATGTTCGAACCGTATAATATCATTCATACGCGCGTATAAATATACATATTTTATGTAAATACGAAACACGTTCGCGTATTATACGTACTTGTGAGCATTCGCGAATTTATTTTTATATACGCGAATCGACGTTCCCCATATTTGTTTATTATATCCGTGTGTGTGTGTGTGCGTCGTCCCGTTTTTCCCGTTACGGATATTCGATTTTTTTCTCCGTCCGTTCCCCGGCGAAACGTACGGAACCGTCGTTACGTGATTTCCCTTTTCGTCCCGCGTGACGATAATGATCGCCCGTCGTTTTACTCGTCTAGCGTCGTACCCTACGCTCGCGGTTCGGGCCAAAATATCGCCCAGGGTATATTGCGGGTGATATCTTTTTGTCCCGGACGCGTTCGCAATTTTCGTAAAAAAGCCAGCCGGTAGATACGACCAGTAAATACCCGCCGTAATTTCGGCGGACCGTCGCGTCGGAACGGCGATTAGTTTGAACGGCCCGTACGATTGAAATGAATAGACGACCGTCGTGTTGGGAAATATACACGGGTCGTTTTGTATACGTTTTCTCCAGACCGTTCGACGGACCGGACGGACGACGGTTGTCCGGCAATTTTCGATTGTCGTTCGAAACTGTCCGGCATCGGGGCGGTGACGGTATTTATGTTCCGAAACGCCGACACACCCGTGATCGGCGATTAATTGTCGATATCGCGATGGTATAACGCGAGGCGGACGGCGTGGAATATATACGCGATTTTTCCTATTATTCGTTACCTAACCACCCTCGGTATCAAACGACAACCACGGTAACGCGTTAATTTGATTTTCAGTTTCCCAACCAAGGGTTGCATGGATCTAATGACGGATACACCTCCGGTGGATCTTTTCGACCGAAACCTCGGGTGAGTCAATTATAATATATATATATATATATATATATGTGTGTGTGTGTACGTGTTTTTTCGCGCCAGTATATGGCCGTATTATAATACGTAGCCGGGCGAATCAATTTTTATCAACCCCGGCGGGGGTGCCGAGGGGAGGGGGGAAAAGCAGATAAAACGGCGAAGTATTTTCGCTCCACAAAAGAGGATAAATCGTACCTGTCCGGCGGACGTCGTGCGTGAGCGATAGCGCTCCCTCCGCGAAGGCTTGACAATGAAAATAACGACCCGGGTGTCGCGAGTGTGTGTGCGTGGAGGAGGTTTTCGCGGATATTTCCAGCGAAGATAGAAAGAGAGAGAGAGAGAGCGACAAAAAAAACCGAGTATTTCTATAATATATATATATATATACGTATATTATTAGAACGATAATACATTACGCGTTCGACGCGAAGGTTCCGTTTAAACAAAATAATAACGTTAAAATTCCCGCGAAAATTTATCGCCCTCCGAACGTATATATTCTAAACGCGTACGTGGAATGGCGTAGTATCCGTATTACGTTGGGTCGACGATCGCGGCCATGTGTCCGTTACGACACTAGAGGGCGCGCAGCACTTGGTGGTGTTTATTCGATCCGGGGGAATCGATCGTTCGGCGAAACGTACGCCGTAACGTATATTACCGCGAAGTTACGGGTCCAATCGGACCGGTGGTTTTTTATTTTACGATAACGCGACGCGCGACGGCGACGAAACCACAAACGCGGTTATAGCGCGGTTTAACCGATATCCGTTTTTTTTTTTGTCCGGGGGAGGAGGTTGACGCGTCACGGTATAGTTACTCGGTTTCCGAAATCGCCAACGGTTTTCACACGGCGTCGTAATCGCGCGCGTTTCGAGACCGTGCGCCCCGCGCGTACACGGCCGGTATTCGGGACGGTAACCGACGACGGTCACGGCGCGGGCCCCGCCGACGAATTATATATTAACGCGCGCAAAGACGCGCGCTCGCCCGACGTTATCTGTATTCGGATTAGTCATTGTCCGCGATTTCGACCTTTCGCCGACGACGGAAAATCCGCGTCCGCTTGACCGCGTATTTGTCTTTGGTGTCTGCCCGCCATCCACCCCTCCCCACCCCCCGGCCCGCCGTTGTTAAAACCGACGAGTCGAGAGGTAAATCCTGATAAATTACTAAGACTTTTAGTCCACTGGTTGCCGTGTGCGTCGCACCGATACAGCTACGTGCGTGTTTGTTGGCGTTTTCTTTTAAAAGTTTTATTCGGCGCTCGAGACAAACGAAATAAATCCGAAACAAACTATTCGGACTACGCGTCGACGTAATGGACCGCACTTCCCCGCGTAAACCGAGAAAACAAAAAAACGAATAGCGAGAGAAAAAATCGTCTCGTTTCAACCTTTGTACGGATTTCCCGTCGATTTTCTATTCCGTTTTCGGCACACGGTACGCGACGGGCGGCTAGTAAAAAACTACCGTCCCGAACGTACGGCGAACCGTAACAAATCGTTTCGTAGTCGCCATCGACGATCGCCCCCCCCCCCCGTTCGTGGATTCGTCATATTCTCCCGTCGCCGAACGAACAGGCCGAACAACAATTTTAATGTCTCGTTATACGTAATATTGGCGATTTCGATCGTCTAGAAATATTTAATATCGCCCTAACTTCCTCTCCTTTATCCTCCCCCCTATGCCGATAGAACTAATGCGCGCGTCCGATAAAAATTTCGAATCGAAAACGTCGACTATTCGTGTCCGATACGCGGTTTAGAAAATAATTTAATACCGCGTTAATAATACGAAAAGTTCGTACACGCTACGGCATTTGTACGTTCGGTAAACGATCGAAAACGTTACACGACGACGACGACCTATTACTTAATTACAGTCCGGTGACGGAATAAGAGACATTTACAGTACCGCGAAATCCCCGAGAAAATGGCGTTATTTATTTTTCTTCCGTTCCGTTTTGGCCGAAATTCGTCGATTTCCGTTTCGCGAAACGATCGTTTCGTCGTGACCGTACCCAGCCAACCTAATGAAACGCGTAAGTTTTAGACGACCCGAACGAATTACGTTTCCACGTTTCCAATATTACCGTCGTTTTCGACGTTCTCCCGCGGGTACCGTAAACTCTACGTGGGCGAGTCGGCGGTAGTAACGTCTCAAACGTCGCCGCCGGGCCGATTTGAACGGTCGTATATATATATATATATACTGTTTTGAACGCCCGGGAGTTTTGGTATCACCGCCGTGTTTAGCGTTTTCGAGTCCGCGGCTCCGGCGCGCTAGAGATGGGGAGCCGAACAATAGCGTCATTGTTCAACGATAATGGGCCCGAGCCACGGACTTACGGGACGACTATTTTTATTTTTTCCCGTCCACCGTCGTCGCGTATTCGGTTGTTCACCGCGCTCTCCATTCCGCCACGATCGTCGGTCGGCCATTCAAATCCTTTCAACCCGTCTGTCCCTCCCCCGCCCACCGCGTATTTTTCCCAACGCACGCGTAGTTGCTCCCGTTAAATAGCTCACTCGGGCGCTTCGTTCGGCCGAGACGTTCGTTATTACCGATTCCGCCGCGTAACGGCTTTTACGTCGTTACGCGCCGACGGCCCGGTCCAACGCACTACAGGTGTCCTACACACGGTTATTTTCGCGAAGGCTGCCGTTAATCAATTTCGACGTTCGTCTCGGTCGCCGGGGACCTTCTTGTCGCCGTTTTCTTTTCTTCACGCGGCAAACTCGACGAAATTACGGGAAAAACGAAATTTCCCGTTCAGGCGACCGCTTTTTTCCGAACGGTATCGCGTTAGGCCGATCTCGGGACGCGCGCGATATCCGTCCGATTTCAACGAACGCGATTTAATATTTTCCCCATAAACGATTCGGCGTTTCTCCCAGCGTTGTCACGTACGTGCACGTTTCATACGTTTCAATAAAGCGTCCGCGAATCGATTTCGACAATAATCCGAAATCCGTCCCCGCCCCCGTGGAATTGAACGCGGTACGCCCGATGTATAGTCGAATTTCCGTCCATAATTTGGACGTAAAACGGCACAGGAAATTCCGTACCCTTCCGGACGAATTTGTAACCAAGACTGGCGGCGATGGAGATGAAAGGGCGCGGAGGGGGGAAATAAATTCGCGGCGTCCACCGTGCTTACGTATTATAATTTTAACTTCGGGCTCCAGGGCGTTACTTATACCGCGCGAATAGGAATTTCCAAGGGAATCCACCGAACAAATCTTATACCGTGAGATTTCTGCCGACCGTACAATATCGAGACGGCGACGTGTCGGTGTGTGTGTGTGTGTGGGGGGGGAAAGGACCAACGCGGGTATTTTTATACGAGAAATTCGCCGCCGGCTTATGCGCAAAAATACCCGAAGTGTTTTCAATTAAAACTTTCACTACGGTGGCCGCTGCCGGCGCGGCGATTGTGTGTTACTTGCCGCCGCCTCCGCGCGCCTAGACGGAAATGCGAGCCTGCAGAGACCGTCGTAGTGAAAACGCTATAATTCGGGACAGACGCGGCCGATTTATAAGTGGCTTGTCGTCGGACCGCCACGAGTTGTATAGGTTTTTTTTCTTCTCTCTCGGCCGGCCCGCCGCCAACGGTCGTTTTCGGGCTCTCGTATATATATATATATATATACAGTCCGTTCCGTATTCGCGGATCGACAAACAAATCGTTTTTTTTTTCTCTCTCTCTCTCTCTCGCCGGGCCGCCGAGTATTTTTCGTTTTTTTAACCGATTTATTACTACTTATCAGTACCCGGAAGACGTTAAAGGTAAATTCAAAAAGATTTATGCGCCATCGCCGCCGCCTGCAGCTGCTGCTGCTGCTGCTGCTATAACTTGTCCACCACCCCGCACCGTCACCGCCACCGACGCAGCAACCGTATCACGAACAGTTGCCGACCGACGACCGTTGGCCGCGGGCTCCAGCCAAAACGTTAGGTTAGACGATGTGCGCGGGATTACGGGCTTTAACCGAAATCACCCCGGTGGCCTTGTATTGTTTAAAGGGACCGTCGGCGCGAAAGAATAAAATGTATAAATAGAGAAAAGAAAGATTTATAAATGAAATCTCTCCGCGGGTACGGTTATGTTTTCGCCGGGAACGGGCCCGATCCCGGACGCCAACTTGGGATTTATTCTTAAGACCGTTCCCGCGCGCTTCAGGACCGAAAACGTTCGTTTTTTTTTTTTGTTTTGTTTTTACGTTCCTTTCGTATCGCACGCGCGGCGCCCGTTACGCCTGACCGTTTCGAAATTATACGTTCAGCGCGTGAAAATGTTTATTTAACGTCTTTTCGGTTCGTGGACCCGACGAAACCAGCCCCCCCTCCCGGCAAACGGTACGCGGTTTTTTCGGAAATCGTTTATTTCCCCGGACGATAAATCGCGTTTCGGAGCGACTAACCGGCTACGCGCGTTTAACTTCCCGAACCGCGGCCAAGTGTGTCGCCGCAGTGCGCACAATTTTCGAGTCCTCGGCGCGCGCGCGCACGATAACACGTCGGGCGCGTTATTTGATCGCCGTCGGTTGTATTCCGGTAAACGTTAAGCGCCGATATTTCGTTAACGAATGTACTCCTCGTGGCGAATGTAATCCCATACCCGACCGCGATTGTCGGATACGTTTAATTGTCGATACGCGCCAATCCGCTTTTGATATCCTCAAACCTCGTCGTTTTGGATACGCTGTATGACGCGATACCCGCACGACCATTTATAGAACACGGCACTTTCGAAAAACTGTGATTTTTCGGCCTCTCGTACGTGTCACGGACACGATTTTATGCCCAACGCTTAAAACGCTTATTGGCGCTCGTAGCTTTTAGGCGTCGTTACCACGCGTACCGTGATTGGGCGTGCATTTGTTCGCTAACTTGTTTCTATGATTTGGTCTAGTTGAATTATGGATGTATTCGATCGGCGGTGGTCTCAAATAATTTATCCCGTTACCGTGATTCGGACGAAACTTTTATTATCGCGCCAAGTAGCCAATCAATTTTTTATTTTCGAATTATAGGGAACTTTTAGTTTTTCGACTAATACACGCCGTAAAAATAATTTCACGATCGTATTATATTTTATACGCTCCGATCCGACGGCGTAACGAGAACCGAGTAAATATAACCACGCACTTTGCGAATAATAAATTAAAAAACTTCTAAATCGTATAAACAAAACGTAATTTGATTTACGATTTATATATTACTCGGCTGTATACGACCGACGCGATATATATGTGTGTGTGTGTGTGTGTGTGTGTGGGGCCTACTCGTTTCCGTTTTTGCACTCGGAAAAACTATTTCGAAAATTGTTAGGTTCTAAACGAACGCGAACGCTGTCTCGATTAATTTTACTAACGTTACAACGCGCGTGTGTATAGTTAATTTAACGTTTTCGTACGTATACGATTAAAAACGATTCGTTTAGTGGAGTAATTTTATTTTTTTTATCCGAATCGCCGAAATCGAAAATTCGAATATATTTAAATAATTTATCGCGTCGTATTTCAAAAATTATACGGTATTTTTTTTTCGTAAAAAATAAATACGACGTTACAGTTGAACACGTTGATATATTATAATTCCGGAGCTATTAAATTATCGTGCGCGCGTATTATCTTAATTAAATCCGAACATATATTGGTCCTCGGAGACTCGTAAATGTACAACGTACCACGATAATGAAGAACATTCGGTAATTGTATAAAAAAAAAAAGCGTAATAATTCGCGTTTTTTTTTTTTAGGGACGTATTTATCGTTACCATTAGCGTTTTTTCGCTTTCGTCTAAAACGAAATTTAATTTTAGCGTACTATCGCGCTCGCTAAATTCGAACGTAAGCGCAGTAAATACACGGCACAGCAAAAGTTACGATTATTAATATCGTTTTCGAAAAAAAAAAAAAAACGAGCGGTTTTTATTTACGCGCCGGCGGAAGTTAGGTTAGTGTTTTCGATAGGCCACGTGGGAAGTTTTTCGAGACTTTTTATTGCGTACGGTTAAATAACTACCGCGGTTTAATAACGCTCGTTCGCGCGTTTACTGAAAAAAAAAATTATATTCGTACAAAAGCGGTTCGCGATTGATTTTCGTTATTCTAATTAAAAATCTATATGTTATTGGCGACGCGCAATTTTCCCCCGAGATCTTTCGATAACCGTTCGACTTTCGTATACGTTTAAACGGCAGCTCCGGTTTCGCGTCGAAATAACATACAAAACGCTTCCAAATATGGCGCGTGTCCAATCACCGCGGTCGAGAATAAAACTCGTTTAAACAACCGCCCCGTGTGGTTATTCGGGCAGAACGTATATTTTTACAATTCTACGATTATGTCCGATTAGTTATTTCAGACGCGGTGTTCGGAACGTACGGCCGGGGCGTTTGACGCGAACGGTTATTTAATTAAAAAGCGCGCCGTCTGTCCCGTACGTCGTCACCGTTCGTGCCGCTGTTGTTTTTTTACGAAACACCGCGCGATAATCGGAAAAACGTTGCTCGGCGAGACGAAATACGGTGCGCGAATGTAGACGGGCGATTGCCGGAACGTGCGCGAGTTTAGCAAGTTCCCGTGGACGAAAATCGACCGGATTCCGGCGAAAGCTCGGGACGGTCCGCCAGGCGCGGTTTGGTTTCGCGGGGACGAACGAACCGGGTCGACGGTAAATCGATTTCGGCGACGACCTCCTACGCGAAAACGGGGGCCCGACGTGTTCGGAACGGGCTCGGGGCCCGCTGGACGGAACGAAATCGCGCCCCACGGGTACATATTCGGAAATATATTATTAAACCGTCGAGGAGGAACACGTTATAATCCTCCGAGCGTTTCGCGGGGGGAAATAAACCGAACTATACGTATATGATCTTCCGTAAACAATGAGAGAATCCGTTTCCGCGGCGGTTCGTTCTAAAAGTATTATTACGGATTCGAAACAATTACGCGGGCGCGCGCAGTGAAGAGTTATATGTACGCGCGCCCTCTTCGTTTTAATACGCGGACGTGATCATTTATATCCTACGCGACGAACAAACGCGATTGTCGCCGCGGTTAGACGTTTCGCGCGGGAAATTCGTTTATCCGTCCCGTCCTAATTTAACCGGCCCGGACCGAGCGAAACGCCGTCGCGCCGGGCGGCCCAGCCGACCTTAACCCGGGGCGGCGACACGGCCAAGAATAGAAAATGCCCGGAAAACCGCCGGGCGCGTCCATTACGCCACGGATCTTCGATCGAGGCCTTTTGACCGACGGACCGACCGGCTCCGGGATCGAACGAAATACCTAGCCGTCTTACGAGCGTGGTCCGTCCCCTAAATACGTTTCACCGATCGTAAAACGTATTTCGAGATCGGCGTGTTCGATTATTATCGTTGGTCGACGAACAATATTATTCGTGCGCGAATCAAACCGATCGAGGTTCGGAAATTTATATTCCCGAAAACTTTCGTCGCGCGTCTTTACGAAGTCCCAAATACTCTACGCGCAACGATGTACCCCGAAAAAAAAACCGAAATATACTACGCTTCGTGTTTTCTTCGTAATTCGTTAAAAAACCCAACCACCTATACGAATTTAATATAAAAAAAAACCGGGTTTTTTTTTATACGAATAAATTAACGAAATAAGGGTCCGCCGCGAGTCTTATTTTAGATATACGCGCCTCGTTTAATTCGTATTATTTTTCGCCCGTTCAATATGCATATTTCGTGTAGTACAATATATATTGCGACGCCGTAAACCGACATCGATCGTTTGCCGATATTACGCTTACGGTAATGACGGGAATTAAATATTAATAATATTAGAGTTTTCTCGGGGAATTCCAATCTATATATATATATATGCGTGTGTTTAATGTACGCATTGGCGGTAGAGTTATTCGACGGTGTAATTATCTAATTCCGAAATACGCGAAAAAAAATTTCCGAATATTTTTCAAACGTAATTACGGTATATAAAACGAACTGCGGACTTTGTAAACTACGTCATTTACTACGAGAAAATATTATCGTACGTACGCGCGTGGCTATTTGTTTCGTACCGGACGGGTTAATTTTACGCGCAAAACTATGAAACGCCCTTGTATATAGGAATCGAGGTTTTTTTTTGTTTTACGAATATATTTTATCCGAACGAAAAAATCCGCTCGGGATCCCCGAAACTTTTATAATTCTAATGTTACCCCCATTCGTCCCCACCACCAACCACCGTCGACATAACTCCCGGTCACCCCGTCCCCTTCGCCACCCCCGTCACCGCCACGTCGTCGGTAAACCGTACGAAGTAAAAAAACCCATTAATATTTATAACGACCATATTTTAAATCAATTCGAAGTACTTATTATTTCGTGATTTCGGAATTCTTATACACACATATATATATATATATATATACAAAGTTTGGGAAAAGTTGGTAACCTAAAATTATGTTCCTTGTAGTTTTCTCAAGTTCGTTAGTTAAGCGAACAAAATATACACATAAAATTTAATTGCGTTCTGGAAACAATTTGCAAACTTTTGATTTACCCCGTGGTTATTAATTGATTTTTCATAATCTATATATATATATAAATTTAAATATTATACGCGTATAATATTTAAATAGAAATCGCAACGTTCTCGTAAAACAAGCGTACACGAAATACAATCAACCGTCAATTTTCGCAATTTACAATGCTCCGCCGCAGGTGTAATCAGTGTAAAAGTTTTTAATTCCTTTTTTGTTGTTTGGATAAAACGACTTCTGGCGAATGAAATACGCACACTTTCGGAAAGCGCTTACGACGCATAACGTCTTTATTTTACGTTTGCCGTGACGCCGGAGTGTTGTTCCGAAGCTCGGGGGTTTTTTTTATACCGACCGCGTAATTACTCCGAACGTATTTCGATTATTCATCCTCGACGGACCTCTCCGGCAGTTTTCTGCAAATCAAACGGTCGTGTATGTACTTGCGCATATATATATGTACACATATACGAAAACTCGGATTGGTCGGTTCCGACGTAAACGATCGCGTGAATTCGAGATTGTTACGTTTCCCGAATTAGGATCTATTGATCGGGGAATAAATTCGAAAGTCGGGCGTAAAGAGCGTTCCCGACGCGTTTAAAAAGACGATTTTCGTACACCATTCGTCCGAAATAGCTTAGCGGTAATTTTATTTATAGCGCCCGTCACGAATAATTTTGGAACGGTAGTAAAATAATCGTACTTCTCGGCGTGTTATTTGTTGTTTGTTCGTCTATCGAACCAATTTGACGCGTGTAACTTATACGAATATTGTGTGTTTTATATTCTCTCGATTCGAATTTAGCCTATCGCCGTGACTCCGACGACGAATGTCGTAAAATTGGTTTCGATCAAAGTTTCGTCTGCTACGCCGTTAACGTACGCGCGTCCCGGAAGAAACTTTTTTGATTTTCATTAACTTTGGATCGCGTGCTATACACACACACACACGTGCGAGCGTTGTACTGAGAATATTATTTATACAACGTACGTGTTCCAATTCCCCGCCATTGTCCTGTTTATTCCGTACCCCCGCGAATTGTCGGCGACGTTTTCGTTTTCTGCGTTTCAAATTAGGAAACATCGAAACCGTTCCGTACAAGTACGCGTTTTAAGTTTTCTTATAGCCAGTTTTAAAGCGATACTTTCGTTTCGTATAATACCGTACGATCACTTCGTCCGTATACGTAAAACGCCATTACTATACGCTTATTATTACTCGCAATTTAAATATTCGAAACGAACTTATTTACGGTAATTCGTATAAACGAGTAGGGATAAAACGAAAAACACATTCAGTATACCGTTTGTTCTATACAGTCTTCGAGGTGTTAATATATATATATATAAATATTTGCATTTTATACGAATAAAAATATTATATAAAATAACGTTATTATAAAAAAAAAATATATATATATTCGTTATAGCGGTATTATTGAAGAGGATTTAGGGTTTACGAAGGAAATGGCGGAACGAAAATTATTTTATATTACGAAAAAAATAAAATAATAGAGTTTTCGTAATTCTATAAGTTAAATTGGATCCGATCGACGGATTATATTTCTACGTTACTATATATATGTGTGTGTGTGTGCGCGCGCGTAGTAATTTAATATTAGACATCTGGATGAGATATAGAACGTTTATTAACTTGATTTTTATTTTTAAACATTTCGAAAATTGTGTTCCGGTATTACGTAACAAACGGACAAACGCTGTTTCCTTCGTGACTGTACGCACAATCAGTTCGATATTGAATCGCGGCAGTAATATATATTGTCTTTATTCGCGTTTTCGTAACATCGGCCGTCCACGTTGTCGAAGTTTTCTAACGTAAATAAGCCAGAAATGTATCGACTAACTATCGTTCCCCCGGTACGCGAGACGACCGTCTACACTGTCGCGGGTACGAAACAATATTAGCGTTTACGGCGCGAACCGTAGTGCGAACAAGTGTCGGTGAAAAAGCCAACCGGTCCGCCTCATGTTCGTTCCGTTCGACGGTCGAACCGGCTGCCTCCCCCCCAGGAACGGTTCGGACACGCGGGAACGGATTTTCGTTTCTATTTACCGTTCGCGTCCGTTTACCGCGGCCAAAATTATTCGTCTTTGGCTATGGAATTATCCGTACGTGAACGGAATACACGGGCGTCGAATTTCGGACGGCAATTGGATTACGCGCGATTACGGTACCGGCCGTAAATTCGCTTTTATTCCCGTTCCTCTATCCGCGCTCAAAAATATTCGTAACGCCGTTACAATTTCGTGTATGGTTTACCGGGAGGGCGTAAATATAAATGTACGTACACGTACGCCGTCCGCCCCCCCCCCTGTCGGCACCGTCGTCCCCGGACACGCGTCCGCGAATGGGCCGAGGAAAACGACGTACGAACGCGTAAAACGAATGGTAAACGTCCGTGTTTCTAGTCGCGTTCCATTCGCGGCGCGGCGAACGCCGTCAAATTTCGAACCGAAACAGCCGTCGTCAACCTTCGCCGTATATCACGGTCGATATTTCGGACTTGCGGCCCCCCCCCTCCATGTATGTTCGTCGTTTTTCCGTTTCGCGACAACGTACCATTCGGCGACCCGTCCGTATTTGTTTTTCCCGCGCTATAGAGGACATTCCTGGTCGTCGTCGACGTTATCGAAGATAACAAAAGCAACTCGTCGGCCGATTTTCGTTCGGTATTCGCCAAAAAAAAACCACTGGCCGAGCACTCGCCGTCGGAGATTACGGCCCGCGTAATTATTCGTTTTTTTTTTTTTTTTATTTAAACAATAATAATAATAATCCGAAGAAGTTTAATCGACGTCGTTTCCTGTTTCGGCGCGCAGGTTTTTTCCCCCGACAATTATTACGGCCGTAAATTACGCGTTTGTTTAAACAACCCGCTCGAT
>JAIPRN010003097.1:10000-23550 GCA_025469175.1 Geopemphigus sp. TES_GeoC_2020 | reverse complement strand
TACACGCGCGCGGTCCGGTTTTTTTTTTTTTTTTTTGTCTTTCACTTATTTTTTTTACACCATCGTGGCGCCGTTTTACCGACGGCAACGCAGTAATTTATAATACGTTGCAAAGATTACGGGTGTTTAAAATAAAAAAAACGTTTATTAGTACCGTTCACCGTCGTCATCTCGTCGTCGTCATCGTCGTTGCATAATTTTTATTTCTCCTTAACACTCACACACACACACACACACACACACACACACATACAAACGGCGCGCAATAATCGTAATATTTATCATTATTTAATAACCGGGCCACGGGACCGGTACCGTTCACTATCAATTTACGAACACACGGCATGAATCGGTCACTTTTCGACGACTTTCACTGCGGTGGAGGTGGCCCAAGACGTTTCACTCTTTAAAAACATATTTCTCGCGCGCGCGCACACTATATAATATATAATATACGTGCCCGTAGATATTTTACAGGTACTTGTTGTACATTATACACGTGTCTCGTATCATCACACTCGTGCGCGCGCGTCTAGTGAAATCTCTATGTTGACGGAAATCTGCCCCGCGATATCGACAATCTCTCCGCAATATCTAACCGCCGTGGCAAATGAACGCCTCCCGCGATTGATTGTCGTCTTTCTCTCCGTCCCGACTACGCCTAAATCACGCAATAGACTACCGACGGCCGTAACATTGTCTCGCGTTCGCGCGTGGCAACGATATGGGAAATATGTTGGACGACGAACGTTCGGATTAGCGAGCGGCAACGGAGAAACGTTTAACGACGCCGCGTTACGTACGATCGAAAATTGTTCCCGGGCGTGTCGGACGTCGGTAGTAGAGCGCCGGATAGGTCTAACTAGTTTACCAGCGCGTATGTTTCGATGGCGCGATAATCGAGTGCGCCTACGTAAAGCACCACGAAAACACAATCGGCGAAGTCGACCGGATCTAAAGTTGGCGATTACGTCGGTTACGTAGACGGTCGCGGCGAGGATGGAGACGTGTCGGGTACGCACGCGAACGACCGCTACTAATTAATATATTACGAACCGCCGCCGACGACCACATAATAACGAGGCGTAACATCGTTACCGCGCTTACCGCTATTATTATTTCGCCTTTTATTATTATCTTCGCCACTCGGACGCGCCGTTTACATAACGCCGTACACTCCTCGTACGTTCGAGTGTTATTATAGTGCCCGGGGGACCGTATATAACAATAATACGATTGTGCGCACAATGGACGGCGGTACCGTTCACGTGTCGCGGTGACTTACCGTTTTCCACGCATTTGTCACGCGCGCCGAACCGACGCCGTGTGACAACAAACGGCTTAAACGGTAGGAAGACAAGGGTTGGAGACAATCGCGCGTTTACGTTATAAAGACGTACCGCACACTCGTAACCCGATAACCCGAAAACAGCGCGCGACCCGTACTACGTTCGCCGCGCGGTGGCGTAATATTTACCGACGGCCGTCCAACGTACGTAAACACCCGCGCATCGCGTACTTCGATGGTCCGACAACGCGAAAATCATCCGGAACGAAATTACCAGCGGCGACTTACGAGCGGCGGTCCGGTGGATTTCGCGTTCGCGCTTATTCCCGACGGTAAAATATAGCCGAAAACGCGAACGCGACGAAACGAACACGTCGACGATACATTTGTACTACGGTAAACGGTCGACGGTTTGTTTTGTGTAACAACGGATGGTCGAAAATCGCCAATAAATACGCGTTCGACGCGTCGCTAGCGCCGAACGGCGAAATGTACGCAATTTACGTACGACGAACGCCGTTAATCGAAACTGAAAGCGGCGCGCGCATTCACGGAATTCCGTACGCGAATCCCGGGCGGGAAACCAAACATCCGCCGGCGCACGTCTACGTACGTTACACATTTTACGGACACGACCGTTTCCGCGTGCCCGTGAAACAGTAGGGAAAACGTTTTGTTTGGAAAACGGAAATCGCGGACATACTCGTTTCGGGCGTAACGCGTCGCGTTTTATATTCGAGCGGGCGCGATTAGCTGAAAACGGACCGAACGTGTACTACGTGTATTGCGCCGGTAACCGAACGGGACGCGTTCGGGAAAACGTACCCGGCGATAATCAAAAGCGTCCGCGAAAAGTTACGTTTGTAGCGAGCGACGTTTTTGAATGGAAAACGGCCAAATTGGCGTGATTAGTAAACGCGCGCGCGATAACGAATTGAATTAACCGCCGTACGAACGACGAACAACGGGATTGGACGCGCGAAATGTAGACGACGCGTTCGAATCGCGAACGCGTATTTCTTACGAGGGTGAGAGGTGGTTCGTTTTTAGTTCGGCGACAATCGCGGTGAACATCCACGCAATGCTAATGGTTTCCGTTTGCGTGTCCGTCGCAATAAAGACAACAATACTAATGATAATCGTCGTATAAGCCCGTGACCGGGAACGAGTGTGCGTGTGTAAAGAGCGGAGAGAAACGACGAGGATAAATACGGTTACGTATTAGGTTACGATCGGCGCGGAAATCTCGCGTCCGCGGTCGTCGTGAACCGGACGCGTCGTCGTCGTTGCGTCCGTCGCTTACGCAACACCGTCGTCGTCGTTACTACACCGGAAAATCGCGCGGTGTCCGAACGATAAAATCCGACGAACGATTTCGCCGTTCGTTTTTAACGGTCTCGTTCGGCCCGAGTCGTTTGCATACGCGAGATGTACGGGACGTGCCGAACCGATCGACGATCGATCGTTAAGTACCGATCATTTATGGCGTAATTGCCGGGGTGACGACGGCCCGGAGAACGGTTGTCGTTCCGTCGGTAACGGACCATTGTTATTACGCAATCACTAAACTTGTGTTCGCCAGTGAAAACCCGCGAGCCCCGAACGACACTACCGTACGAAACGACTCGTTACGGTATCGCGTGTATAATATAAATAATATATAGCACGACGAGCGCTTGGCGCCGTTAAATATCGCCCGTCGGCCGAAGTGACATATATACGAACTATCGACAGGTGTACACGTCACTTATTATCGGTACGAAAATACCAATATATATATATATATATATAAAGATTATCGTTGAGCGAATACACTATGAATATTAAGTTTCGAACGAAAAACGTGCCCCGGCCATTTCGAATATATACTCGCGTAATACGCGAAAATCGTCGCGTTTAGTTTCGTACGTTTCGGACGAAAACCTAAAACTTGGGTCGTCGTCTCGTTAAAAACGATATTCGGCGACCGAATGTGGGCGAGTAAACTTCGTTCCGTTACGTCGCGTAATTTTGAAAGTCGTTTTGGCCATGAGCCGCGATACACTTACGTTACGCAATCGCGACGACGACCATAGAAATCGAATTTTTCGATAAACGACGATTCGGACGACGCGAATTAACGCTGGAACCAAAAAAAGGTGTGACGGGATGTTGACGGTCGGCGACGACGTTTTCGGTTTGTCGTTCATAACGCCGAATCGAATCGTCAACCGACTAGATTTGTCATCCGAACCGGACCGTTTTGGACGTAAAACAACGGACCGCGTCGTTGTAAAACCCACGTATTCGTTCGAAACGTTCAACTATGAACGAACTTACTCGTAGGAACGGATACAATTTTTAAGCGCAAGTCGGAATCGTACGGGCGACGAAAATCCGGTCCGTGCCTTACGCGGACGTCCGATTCAAACTGGTCGACTTTGGCGGTGTTCACGCGCGCCGTCGCGGCGGACTTGGACCGTCCGAGACGTTCCAAAAAGCACACCGGATTCGGCCGACGTCCCGTCCGCGTTTAAGCGGACCGCGTCCTGTTTGGCGACTTGATGGCGAGCTGGGCGAAACGCGAGAATACGTTTCGCGCGCAAGTGTAGCGTGTCCGTCGTAGATAGGTCGTATCGGCGACGTTTTTATATCGAACGTGTAAAACCCTAATCGCGTTTTACGTAATATAAAAAAAAGAAACGAAAACGCCCATCGTTCACTATTATCGCGGACCGCCGGGGACGACGGCGGCGACCCGTCGACGCGAGAAAGTATATACGTACGTATATATATATATATATATGTATACGCGTCACGCGGTACGGTGTACATAATAAACGACCGGAGAAATAAAATCGGCGATTGTTGTGGACCTTGGCCGTCGAACACGACGGGCGCGTGCGCGTTTTTATAAACTGATCGACAAACGAAATGTCGACTTTTACCAGTCTCGGATATACACGTGCGCGTGTGTGAGGTGGTCGGCCGTAACGAATTCCGAACGGACGTTACGATACGTGAAAATCTTCGCGTAAAATCGCTTTTAATCGAAACGTTTTGTCTTGGTCCATTCGAGACCGTCGGCAAAACTACCTTTATGCGTGCGATTCGCCGAACGGCCGTCGGAAAACGCGTCGCTGAAAGTTTCCGCTTTACCCGTGCGTGGCGGACCACTTCATTCGGTGTTTTCGTCGCGACGGTGTTTGGTTTTCGCCCACTCGTTTTTTCGTACATTTTTCAGAACCGAAAACGTTTTTGTTTTTAAAAATTAGTATTCGTCGATAATCGAAAGTCTTTGGTCGAATATCTCGTTTGGTGTGTGTCGACACGTCGGACGTGTACGTTCGCACATAATTGTACGCGTATAGTATCTGACGATTTTTGTTTATATCGCGTGTTTTTTTTTTAAGCGGCGGATTTCGAATTTTATTAATAAATTAGTTGAAAAACGAAAAACGCGATTCGCAATTTCGGAAAAAGGAATTTGTTAGAAAATTCATACGTCCGTTTGAACGACAACGCTGTTCACATTTATCGTTTAAATAACGAAACGGTCGAGTATTATTTCCCAATAATTTTTATATTGTAAATAATCGCTGTGGATTTTTTTTCTTCTAAAGTTTCGGATTTCGATTTTTTCGCGAGCTCACGAAGAAATTCGTTTTCAAGCGTAATACAAAAATTACACTAAACAGACGAAACGCGCGTCTTACATCTAAACGGCACAAATTATCGGCAAATTAATTTCTTTGTCAAAATAAAAGTGTACTTGAATTCACATCATATTTGTAAAAATCGTTTGTTACGCGCGTTAATTCTTTTGAACTCGACACCGACAAATATTTATTACAGTTACCGTCTTAAACATTTGAAAATCCGAAATATTCCCGACGACGTTTACGTAATATAACGTTACGTACGAACGTTTGTGTCGTACATTGGTAACGTAAGCGATTCCAAATAGAAACAAAAAACGAACAAAATGGTTTCGGCGTTCGGTTGAATTTCATACGGAGACTTCGATCGTCAAATAAAAATTGATTTATTCGTTAACATTATACGAAAATGGTTTTGTCGTCTCGTTATAATGTCCGAGAAACTATCGGTGTCTATTTAACGTTTAGTCCAAAAACGTTACGTCGGCGCGTGACCAAACGGAATTATCGAAACGTCGTTAACCAATTACGATTAACAAATCGATCGATGTGACGACGCGAGTCGTTAATTTCCAAATCGTTCGTATTTAGATATTAAGCGAGTATGGAAATTAAAAACGCGTCGAATTCGAGTTTTCGATTTTACAACAAGGTATGCCCGGACACCGCCGATTTTATTTTTAAATCGTCGCCGTTTATTGACTGGTTTTCGACATCGAACGCGCACGCGCGCGCGCGTAATAAAACCGTAACGGGATAATTTTTCGAACTTGATCGTTTTTACTTTCTCGAAATTGCGTAAGTTTGGCGTGCGCGCTACTATACACCGCGCGCGTAATAGCCTTAATCGCGTGTCGTTCAACGACTGTTGGCTCGTTGCGAAAAAGAGATCCGTTTGTTTATGGCGAACGAAAGCGAAACATTGTAACTTTTGTAAACAGTACGACTCGACCGTTTTACGGAACAAACACGTCGTTATTTACGCGGAGTTATTTATGTAACGATTTCGCGTTATTTAATTCGCGACGCGGTTAGAAAAAATAGCCACTGAACGGGTTCGCGGAATTTACGTAAATTTTTTTTTTATATAATCGGAGCGAATTTTACTCGCCGTTCTGGCGATATCCGTCTGGCGCGTTCGTCTCGTTATTTAAATTAGCCGCACCGGGCGGTTTACGTATTTCGCGACCACTCGGTGAAATCCGCGGACGTAGTGTTCCGCGTTGAGACCAATTCAACGACGTTCCAACGCGCGAGGAGTAGTCGGTTGTTTTTTTTATTTCGACGTATAAACGCAACGGACAGTAAACGTTCGAATATTTCGCCGATACACGGTTCCGATTGACGCGCTACGAACATCATTTATTCGGACCACGATTAACCGCTCGTAATGCGTTTGCGCCCGGAGATACTTCGTTGACTGACGAGAAGTGTTGGTGTGACGGCGAAAGGAATAGCTTTGTCCGCCCGACGCGTACGGGCCAATCGGAATATCCGATAATATCGGGCTAGTGTATTCGGACCGTTCGGCGACGTACCGCAATAATAAACCGTTTATACCGTTGATTATACACATACGTGCCTACATATATATATATCCGTACGTGGACAAGTAAGTAAATCTCGTAAGGCGTAGAATTGAATTTGTGGGCGGACTAGAGGCGAGATCGGGTGCGGGTAGAGTATGCGGACCACCTTGGCCGGTGATCTAAATCCACGCCGGATCGTTTATTGTCGTTTCGTCGGGTGAAAGTGAAAACGCGTACACTTATTGCGCCCCCCGGGGCGTCGCCGCGGCCGGACGGGAACGGTACTCGCACACGACGTTGCGTGGCCCGACGGTCGGGTTTCCCGCGGAAATCTCGCGGCGAAAACCGAACGCGCTTCGCGTCGTCCCCGGTGTTCCAACCGCGAAAACCGCGATCGCGCAACGATGAACGGCGTAACGATCACACTTTCCAATTATCGTTGCGGCAACGCGTAACGGTGTCGGGCGCGTTTACGACACTCGCCGTTAACCTCCGCGACGGGAACCGTACACGTTCGCCCGGCAGTGGACGTCGGACAAAACCGAAAAAGAAAATATACGTCGCGGCCGCCAAACGTGTAGGACGTTCGCGCCCGGGTATTTTCTATTATTTCGGGCTCGCGGGCAGCGTGACGAGCTAATTGGTCCAGGGTTCGCGTTAAGCGGACACGTCCGTTCGGATAGGGAGGAAATGGGGAGCCGACCCGATCGTTTCGTCGTCTCTAACCACGTTCGTTTATTTTGCACGCGCAGATCAACGCGTAAGTCTGCAGAGTGAGCCGCAGTCGTCGGTCGAAAACCACGCGAAACCGGTCGGAACAAACGATGATACCGCGGACGAGGACTGGCACTAACGGACGGTGTTCCGTCATGACGGCGGCAGCCGCGCTGGTGCTGTTAGCAGCCATAGCGTGCCATTCGTCGGCCGGTGTCCGAGCCTCGGCGATTCGCGGTCCCGTCGGCGTCAACGGCGCGGCGCGTCACCGGAGGGACGTCCCGGCCGCGTCCGACGGCCCGGCGGTGGTCAGGGAGAAGCGGACGTTGCACAAACTGAAGCCGCTGATCGTGCTGCCGGCCAAGTTGGCGCTAGGCGCGGGCGCCAAGCTGGTGGCCGGCGCTAAGCTCGGTGCCAAGGCGGTCCACGTGGGCTCCAAAGCGTTGGGCGTCGGCGCCATCGGCCTGAGGGCCGTCAAAAAGGTGGCCAAAGTCACGGTGAAGGCGGCCACTGCGCTCGGCATCAAGGCGGTGCTGGTCAACTTTTTGTTCCAGGTAAAAAAATGAAAAACGTAGGACGAATGAAACACAAGAGTTATCAAACGGGTCGTTCCGTTTTAGTCGTTTCGCGGTACAATCGATAACGAATATCGTCGAACGGTCGAAAAACAACATTTTCGTACCCGGGAAATTGTAATTTACGCGATAAATAGGTAAATAAATTAATTAACGGCGAAATTGCGTGCGCCCGAATAACTCGACTAAGAACCGACGGTTCAATTCGGAAAGTAATTCCGTGGTGCCCGGAGACCTGTCCGTCGTCGGTTCTGACGGGCCGTAATTAAAAAAAAAACACAAAAAAAAACGTAATAATAATATGGAGTAATTAACGACGGTAACGTTATATATATTTATTTCGTGGAACGCGCCACGAAGAGCTTCGCTCTAAAAAACAAAAACACGTGGCTCGAAACCGATTGCCGAATCGATTTTACGTAATTTAAACGTTCGTAATGTAAATCGCGGTTTTCCTCGTTTACACCGTAACCGAAAAGTATCGACGGCGACGTCCGAATACATTTTTCGCGTTCGTTTTACCGAACCCGATTTCGACGTTTTTCGGTTCGTGAAACCGTTTTGTTTTTTACGAGTACCGTCTACCCGTTTGTTTACGTTTTTCTGTTTCACCGTAGAAAGTCAACCAAGTGATCGACTTCAAAACTCGCCTGTTGGGCAATCTCGATCAACGGAACAGACATCAGAACGCGCAATTCTTGTCTCCGATTCCGAAACCCTCTTCCATCGGAAACAAGGTAAGTTTCAGTGGTGTACGAGCCGTGCCCGATGTGTTTGTACGCGTTTAAATTTATAAACTACGTACTTACGCGAGCACGCGTATAACGGGACTTGAATATTTCGCGAGACTGTGAAAAAGCGTCCGTATAGAGACGAAATGGATTTGGTGGGAAAATGTAAGATAGTTTTGTACGGTACGAAACGAAAGTTTTCGGGACCGCGAGATGAATGAAAGGTCCGTGTAAGGCGTACGAGGAAATGCGTACCGAGAACGAGTGGATGTCGACGTGAATTAATTTTTACGATTGCGTACCGTAGCGAAAACCGATAAAGTCGGGCGTGTCAACTAACTGGAATAAGCGAAATTGGATTAACGAACAATTTCGTTTCGTTTTTCTTTCGGTCCGTACGTACGACGCGTATTAACAAGGCTGGGCACGTTTTCGTTTGAATCGTTCAACCGAATTAACGTAAAAAAAGTTGAAAGTTACTCGTATCGAAAGCAAACGTTACAAACTAGAAATGAAATTTTCTCATCGTGCAAATAGCGCGAAAATTACACAACGCCTCCTAATGTTTTTAACGACATTACGTCTATATTACAACGTATATCAGACAATCCTTATACGATTTGCCGTGTCTTCGGTAACTCGATTTTCTCAAGCTCGTTTGTTTACGAAAATAGATAACTAACGAGTCGGTTTTCGTTACGAGTTAAGTAGCTTATTACGTTAAAAAATAATTTTCGATAAAACGTTTAACCCGTTAATGCCCAGCCTAGCGAGTACACGTTTTGTTTACAGTGCACGTGGCAACCGAACCACTGCCCGCAAGCATCATACACTATAATCAATACTCGTATCGCAATCAACTAATATGAATGACGCACATCACAACTGCTTACCGCAAACGTACGTACAGTAGAAATCTGTTTTTGGACGGTAAATTGGCAATTCGGTAAATCGCCTGGCCGCAAATCATAAACGCAAACGCGTTCGGCTTCACGCGACTCCGTCAATGTCTATTTCTACTGTACGTACATATTGAAAACGTACCCGCTCACTTCTACCACCGTTACACGAGTCATTTATTACATTAACCTTCGAACACTTGCACGCCACTTTGCCGTGGCTACGAAACCATTACGATAACGATAATAACGATAATACGCACGTTTTTCGGATACGGTGAAAAGGGACGCAAAACGAACGTTTCTCTTACCGACGAAATTAACGTCGGGTCCTCTAGAGATTAACGTTAAAGCTATCGTACGATTTGTTCGTTTCTTCTACAAAACCGTTCATTTTTTTTTTCGCGCGCTCGGTAAAATATTCGTTTACGACGGAGACGATTCGACGGGAATGTAATTCCGGAGGGAAAAAAGAACGTTACGTAAATTCGATTCGGTTCTAATCACGATTTTATCGACGAAAGCGAAACAATTATATTTTTAATACGATAATGGTTAGGCGTTATCAACAAGGACTTTGTTTATCGTAATTTTTTCCACTTTTCGTAATATATTGTAATACGCGAATTACGACGAGCCTATGTGTATATTACTGTAAAGTGTAACGACGCGAGGATTCGATCTGCCTCACGAAATTTGTTTGAAAATCGGTATTAAATCGTGTCCACTGCGAATTTTCAAAATTTTTGACCTAAACGTTCCTCGGCAAAATCGTTTATCCTATTGGCTTTAATATACGACGACGACGGCGACGACGACGACGACGACGACGACGATGACGACGACGACGACGGTATATATAATTGAACGACACGTGTATTAGATGTCGTATAAAATCCAACACACATTGACGACGAAATTCGAATAGAATAAACGACGCGAAATAAAAACAAAAAAGACGAAAACTCGCGCGATTGTGTACGAATACAAAACGGGTTGACGTGGCGCGGTGAAAAATAAAACGGAAACCGCGCGACAACGTTAACTACGTGGCCAGAGACTGCGGACGAGCCGCAAACTGATACGAACTGTTTACGCGATTTACTTGTCGCCGTTGTAACGGTGAAAAAACGGACGACACGTCCGCGAAGTGATACGGTCGCAAATCACCCTCCGAGACGGTCGAACACCCGGACGAGGGAGGATTGGGTAGGGGCGAGTATACGAAGTGTAAAACGACGGATTGATATAATATACGCGACGTATTGTACGAATTGTAAAACGCGATCGATATACGAACGAGTGTGTGTGTGTGTGTGTATAATTAGGACGAAACAGCCGTCGTCCACGAAACGCCGACGGGATTCGTAGCTTCGGCCGACTCGCCGGGATTCGCGACCGCCGCGCCGCCACAGTTGCCGGCCGTCAATCCCGGATCAGATCTGATCGCTTCGCCACCGCCGCCGAACTTCGCGCCCAACGGGTTCGGGGCAATGCCGCCGAGCTTCGCCGCGACCAACGACGACGGGTCGCCCTCGTCGGAGACTTCGTTCTGAACCGGACGCCGAGGGACATACGGCGACCCCAGAAACGACCGTCACACACCACCGGACCATTCGTCGCCGTCGTCGGCCGTATTGATCGCTCAAACTAGCCAATCGCCATACACCATTAACCATACGTCGTTTAACGTTAATTTCTTATACCGTACATATAAATAATACGCGCGGAAAAAAACGGGAAATCTTCGCGCGTGTACAAACGGTCCGAGTCGATACCGAAACGTTTTTGGGGGAACGGGTTCGTTAATTCGTTCGCGAACTTGGGGCGAAACTACGGTTGACGGTTACATAAATACCGCCGATCCGTTCACATTTTCGCCAAGGTTCGTTTTTACTTTTCTACATTCAGGTAACGCCCGTCTCGTATGGTCCGACACGTTTTCGCTCCGGCAAAACCAGACGAATCGTTCGGCAACCATTGTACGCGCACGTACGCAAAACGTTTCCGAGCTTTTTCCCGTAATTCACGCGTCCCGTTTCCACGCGGATAATCTATTTACACGACTCCGGCGAATTATCGCGTTTAACGTAACGTTTCGTCGGAATTTCGATAATACGGAACACGTCTAAAACAAAAATTAACCAAGCGCCCCTTTTCTTTTTTTTTTTTTTATACGTTTATCGGCAATACCCTCACTGGCCCGGAAAGCCTGAAGAAGGCTTTCGGACCAGTGAGTGGCCATCGTTTATTGAATAATCCAAATAAAGTTTTACAAAAACGATCGTCCTTAAGGGTAGACGGGCGACTATCCCCACGTTGTTTTACCCCGCCTCCCGTACATCGAATCTAATTCACAATAATCTTAAAGAACTACCACTTCTTAAAAACTATCACGCGAATGGTGCGCGGCGACAGGACAATACCCTGCCACGGGGCGACCATTTATCCGCGCGAATCAAAATAAAAATAATAAAACCAAGCACCCCTTATCGTGACGTCGATAACCGTTTAGCCGGTGATAAATATAAATATAATCGCGAAAAAAAGACACAATCGTATATATATATTATTAACGAGATAACGGATGGTCGCGGCGCGTGATTATAATTTTTCGTTTTCGGGATTCGCTCGGAAGTGTATCAAATATTTCGTAAAAATTCCCGTGTCGGTTTTCGCTCTATAGCCGCGGATGGGTATTAGGTTAGTTGTTACGTTAACGTTAAGTCGATTTAATTAATTAGGTGTACCGTTAACTTATTAAATTATGTAGTCCAGAACGCGTCTAGTGAATTGTATTCGTTGTAGAATTATTTAGAAACAAAGTCGCGTTCACCGAACACCGCCGCTTGTAACAGAAACGAACGGCTGGTCCGAATTTTCCAGCGATTTTTAAATAACGACGGTACGTACGGGATTAATGATCAAAACGCACGAACACCGTTTTCGTTCATTTACGATGCCCGGTTTTCAATTTCGACGTTGGCTCGTTAATTCGAATCAAATTTCGACTATAAAAACGACAATCACTCGACGTAATCGTTAATTTCGGTCACCGTTCGTTATTGCGTGCCGCGTATTGAATACCACGGACGTGGCGATAATGACGTTCACGCGCGCCGACGTTCGCCGGATTCGACGACCGTTTAATTAAAAATGCGGCGGTCGTGTCTCGTAATCGTCAGCCGTCGTGGAGTGTGGACAATAAGGTCCCGTTCGTAAGCGCTCGTACGCGTACTCGAAATATCGTAACGGACGTTTCGTCTAGCGCATAAATAATACGCTCGCGCAACACCGCCGTGTACAATTCGACGTGCGTATACAAAATTCGTATTACGCGAATAATTTACGCGCGTCGAAAACGAGCGATCTGTTACGTTTCGTTCGGCGTCGATTTCGTGGTGTTCGCGCGCGAAGATTTTCACAACCGTCCCACAACGTTTACGCGTCCTCCGTCTCTATTTTCTAATCCGTTCGACCGCCGTCGCGATAGTTTTAAACGTTTCCGGCCCACGGGTCGCTATTTTTTTACACGTTCGTCGCGTGTTTTCCTGTCGCGACCGTTGCCCGGCCCAAGTATTTTTTTTACGGAATAGCCGTTTATAAAACGACGGCACCGATCGCGCAATTCGTTCGTGACCGTCCGACGATGTGCGCCGACTGTTATTCGTTGTACGTGTGTGCCGCGGACGTAGAACGAAACGGTGCGAACGACACCGCGGCCAAGCTTTCCCGATACGTCGCGAAACTACGGTGTCCGGCGAATACTCGACGTGACAGAACGTTTTGCGACCATTAACTTCCGCTACGTACACTTTTATAGGCGATCCCGTTTGTTTTTCGTATTGGACCAATCGGTAATATCGTCCCGGACCATATTTCGCGCGTTACTGGCGTTTATTTCGACATTTTCCCGTAAATTTACGACAAAATCACGAGACTACACGTGAACGTATTATTGAAAATAAAGAACCCATTTTATCGGTCGACGACGAAACGCGAACGACACGACATTCGCACTTTTAGTTCTAAAATCGTTCGACGACGTACGTTCCATTCGGCGTAGATTGTCACGGAGGCGCGATATTTGTTTTTTTTTTTTTTTAATTTCGCACGGCAAAAACGGTACACGTTCGCGTTAAAATACGAATGAAAAAAAATAATAAATACTCGTCT
>JAIPRN010003097.1:0-5000 GCA_025469175.1 Geopemphigus sp. TES_GeoC_2020 | reverse complement strand
GACACGCGTCTCGATCGGCTCCCCCGCCGCCGTACTGCGTCCCGTTTCCGACATTCCGGCTTTACTCGTTTCCGTCATTCGATCGCTACGACGGCGTTCGGGCGGTCCGTCCGTCCGTTCGAACTGTTGCCGTCAGTCTGTCGAAGCGGGCCGACGTCGTTCGGAACGGACGTCGACGAATTGATTACGAAACTTTGACCACTTCCCGAGTACTGCGCGACAAATTAGTACACGGGAACGGGTCGTCCGTCCGGTCAGAAAATGGAAATTTACCGACTCGATTATTTAACGAAACGCCGCGACTTCAACGAGAAATAACAATTGTCCAATATTCGTTTGCCGGCGGTCGGTTTAGCCAATGTCGAAAGTTCTGGGTGGTGGTCGGCGCAGCTCGACGCGAATTTCAGTCCTCCTAGGTATCTTTTTCCGAAATAGAAACAATACGCGTAAACGTCGAGGGAAACGTTAATATTTTTTTTCAAATCGCCGATCGCTTTAGACTTTCGCGCAAAACGACCGCGGGTCGATTTTCGATAGACATCGAAAATCGATAAAACGTTTCGTCAATCGGGACGTTTTGGTGAATAAATGTGGCGCACGTCCATCTCCTTTCCGGTAAACCATACACCGTTCACAATTGACTTTCGTATAAAACTTTTAGTCGGTACGATCGCGTCGCGTTACCGATTCTTCGTTACCGATACGGAAGCGCGCGCTTGCTTTCCGCAAATTACGTATAATTACGTACGATTAAAACATTATTTCCCTCCCAAACACCGCCGGAAGATTTATGATTGACGGGGCCAATAACTCTGTCGGAGACGTTATATCCTTACCGGAAACGCCGTGTAAACGTCGCCGACATTAATTACCGTCTATATGTTTACATTATTGTCGTTAAATATTCGAGTGCGGGTTTTTAAACGATTTTTGGAAAAATTAATAAATATTTAGAATCGACACTTGCCCGTTTTTGTCTACAAAACGTATAACGCGCGTACTTATTACGCGTTTATATATATATATATCGTTGTAATTTTGATACTCACGACCGGTGTACTGCGTCGCTGAACGCAAAAACGGTACACGCGCCAACGGTGAAACGTTGGCTGGAAAACGAAACAACGTTTTTTCCAGTAAAACGGCCGTTTCAATTTCAACGATCGGAGTACTCTTAAACGGCGTTTCGGAAAATATTTCAGCTAATCAATTCGTTACGACGTCCGTCCGTTCGAGTGTTGCCGACATTCGCCGTACAATTCGCACATCCGCCGTAACCTATTTTACCTATATATATATATATATCATATTGTACTAAGACGATTATTATTTACTAAAATTATTCTAATTTATAGCCGTGTGTATAAACGAATTTTAATATCGTAACGCCGTACTAGATAATCGGTTAATTGTATTCATTTATTGTTCGTGCGTGCGCACGGGGATTTGCTGTAAATAGACGGATTTTACGTAAACGACAGATAATCAAAACGAAACGCGAAAACGCGCGCGGTAAATTGTCGTCGCGTATGTATGTTGTCGTTAGAAATAAACGCGTTCAGCGATACGCGGCTATCGCGATTCACGATCGAGCGTGATCGGCCTCGACCGGGTACGGTTTTGTACGCGTTTTAAATTTTAAAAGGGCGTACGTAAAATTTACAAATTTTTTACGATTTATATGAAAATAAACGAAACGTTTCGAAAAAAATCCTTTTTTCTCGATACAACGAAACGACAGTCCGTACAATATTTACGTCGCGCCCCGAGTTTTAGTCGTCGATTTCCCATAAAGACCGAGAAAATCGGATTTTCGAAAAAAAAAAAAAACGAAACGCTTGCGTAGAAGAGACGCGATTGTTAAATCCGATACGTCGCGATAGTGAAACGCGGGTTGTCGAAGCTCGGAGAATTTGCGAAAAATCATTCGGCGACGTTAACGATTTTGATTTTCAGCGTTTCGTAAACGACCGATTTGTTTCAAACGCAAACACGAACGCCTATCGTAGATTATCGTTCAACTTTACCGCCGTTACGGATATGTTCCTAACACTACTGTGGACGTTCCAACACGGACACGTTCGCCACATTCGAACGACACTTGGCGCGCGTTTACAATCGTAAACATGACGATAAACCAAACCCTCTATACGACGAAGTCAAATACGTTTTCTCGTCGTTCCGCGACGTACGGCTCAAATATCCCGCCTGTGTACACGTCGAAAGAACAATAAAGGGAACGGCACCGCATTACACCGAACGTTCGCGGCGCGTAAATATTTATCACTTACGACCCGCGTCGTTTATTATTGTGTGAAAGACTTTAACGGCCGTGTTTGACGACCGCGCCGGTTCAACAATAGTCGCGTGTATTCTTATCTTCGGCTAATCATCGGAGCGTATTTCTTTCGGTACTCCGGCGCGGTACAGTCGCGCGTGTTATTCGTGTAAAATTGCCGGCGGACGCTGCCGGGAAATCGGAACGCTCCCCTAAAACGGAAGCGCGTGGGAACAATCCGTTTTACGTCGTCGTCGAATTTCCTTAAACGCGAACGTCGCGCTCCGATCGATTATTATAAACGATCGCGAATTCGCCTTCAAACGCGTTTCGCGATGAAAACGTGGACGAATATCAGAAAAAATTGGCCAAATATTTTCTTCGCTCGTTTTCGTCGGACGCCCTAAACGTGATAATGCCGTCGTTTCGGACGGTTTCTATAGGTTCGTTACGTATTTTTTTCTTTTTTTTTTCGTATCGACTACGACGAATAACGGTCGAGATAATTTAACTCGCACGCGCCATCTACGGGACTTTGAAGTTCAATTACAACGTAAAACGGCTAACGGGGAAAATTCGCGAAAATGGCGGTACAATATTTATATACAAAACGCTCAAAACGAATACGGTTTGTCGGGTACAAAAAGTTCTCCACGTCTGATCACGTAACCTTTAGTCTGCCGAAAAATCGAATATTTACGGTTTTCTTTTAGTTCGTCATTGTTCGTAAGTAACGCGCGCGTTTACAATATAGTGTGGCCAAAACGCGATAGGTATTCGTCGATTCGCGCGCGTCCTCGTTCGTCGACGAAAAGCTCGTATAAATACAATTCGCGTTATTTCGCGAGGCGCACAGCTCGTGACTTTGATACAACAACGAATATTTGA
The DNA here is from genome assembly GCA_025469175.1 of Geopemphigus sp. TES_GeoC_2020. Taxonomy (NCBI): domain Eukaryota; kingdom Metazoa; phylum Arthropoda; class Insecta; order Hemiptera; family Aphididae; genus Geopemphigus; species Geopemphigus sp. TES_GeoC_2020. Next base: position 1,834 of record JAIPRN010003097.1, on the reverse strand, counting down.
GACCGTACGCTCTTTAAACGACGGGCGCTTATAATTGAACGATCGCCGATTTTCTTTCAAATTAATTATAAGCCTGTTTCGTATGCCCTGTACGGTTTCTGTTGAATGTTGGAGAAGAAAAAAGAAGTAAAAAAAGCGCTACAATCTTATCAGCGGCAATAGGCCGAAAAGACGTTTTATTATTACAATTAAAAATAATTAATTAACAAACAGCTCGAGCGCTTATTACAAAAGAAATGTGTTAAAACCGATAAAAATCACCATAACACACTATCCGGATGGCCAAAGATCCGTACGCTATCCATACGCGCGTGCAACAACAACAAAAAAAGAACAAGAGACAGCTCGAGGCGGCCGGAGCCACGGAACGCCGGGGGGGAAACCATTGGACTTTCGTCACAATGGCTTCCCTCAACCAGACCAGCTTTCCGAGGCCGAACCGACCCGACGGCCGCCCCGTTACATTAATTACGGCTCGAACAGTACCGTGAATTCGTGAACGCGATATTGTAAATAAATCGACACGGTTATATAGTTTTTTACCTCTCCCGATCGGCGACGTAACGCGACCATTTGGGTGTCCTACTTGACAAATAAAAAAATCGGAGCTCCGAAATTGATACGCGAGTTGCACGTTTGGCACTCGGCTTATACAGTACTTGCCCCGAATAATTATTACAATCGCGATAGCGTTTTTTTTTTTTTTTTATTTCGAATTACGCGTTAACGAAAAATGTAATTTTTTTAATATTAATTCGCGTACGGTATTATTCGACGCTTCCGTAATGTTCGCCCAGTACGTTTCACGCGCTTTTTAGGAAAAAAAATTAAATCGCGAAGACCTCGAATTCACGTGTCTTGCCCCTCGGCGCCGTTGTCCGCGGATTACCGTTACTGTTTGATATAAACAAAGTCTATTGAAACTGCTCGCCGTAAACAGTCGTGTAAAAACTATTAATGTTCGATCGTTCGTAAAATATGTTTACGTAACGAAAAAAAGTCGACGGTGACAATGTCGAAGCATTTACAAAATAATTCGTTACGATTTTCGAAATATAACTGACAAATATATCCTAAAGACTACAGAAAATGCCCCGCGAAATCGCGCGTTTGTACGTCTCGCCGCGTATTTTTTTGCTATCGCGTAAAATAAAAAACACGAAGGTCACGCGAGTCCGCTCTACTATAATAACACTAAAACGATTAAAACGTTAAGGATCTGCCAATTTGAAAATTGTAACGTTCGATATTCCGCTCTAGTCCCGTTGTTTATCACGGTAATTAGTTAAACACGCTCCGCACGATCGTTAAAAGTGTTTTCAACAGTATTGCTTTCGCGTTTGATTACGGTCGTGTTTATTGGATTGTCGAAACCGACACATTTTTTTTAATTAATAAAAGATTAAGTTTTTTTTCGTTCATTTCCGTTCTGGCAGCAGGCCGCACGTGCGATTACTGTAAACATGACATTTAAACACATCCGTCTGCGATTCGCAGTAAGTACACCATGACGTCACCACACGAGCGATTAAACGCAACGCGTTCCAATATATTTCACGCGTAGGTCCGTCTCAACAACTCTTCGTCGAATAGATCGATAGATCTATTGGATGTCGTAACGTTATAATTTACGTTGTACGGTAAGACGATGGACGAGAACAGGAGGTATAGGTGGCCCGGTTGGGACCGAGTCGAAGAAAAAGAATCGTTGTTTTTTTTTTTTCTATATACGATAAATACAGTTTATTGGACGACATCATAACGGTATAAATTAATACATAAATACGGGCGTAAAAAAAAAAAAAGGAAAAATAATATATTACTCATACGGCAA
>JAIPRN010003096.1:0-24018 GCA_025469175.1 Geopemphigus sp. TES_GeoC_2020 | reverse complement strand
AATATAAATAATATGGATACGATAAATAGTATCCATACGTTATGTATATAACAAGATGAGTGTTTTGTATTGACAATGAATAATGATTAAGCCACTTATTGGAGTTTTTTACAGATAATGCTTCTAATATACTTGTTGAATTATTTAAATATTAATAACAAGCGATAATATTTATCGTTTGAATTAAAATAATAGGAAACCAACATTTATGTGTCTAAGATATTCTATAATCAATTTGTTACTAAGAGTGAAAAAAACAATTTTTTTTTATTAAAATTGTATGACAATTAGTCTTGATAGTTATGCCAAATATACAAAATGAAAATAAAAATAAATCTTAATAATATAACTAGAATAAATTACGTTCCTATAATTTAATACTATTCAAATGATAAAATTAAAAAATATTTTTTTTTGTATTGCTTCATTTTATGTTACATTTCAGTTTGAAGAATTTCCAGTATAACATAATACATACATAAATACAAAATATACCTGTTCAATGATTTGTTTTATTTTGTATCACAACTTATTGACTCCTGTCAAAATAAATAATGTAAATAAATTTAATTACGTATCACTATTATATTTTACAAGGCTTTTAATTGTATGTTTCTGCTATAACTTTTGATTTTTAATCAACTAACTGAATTTATAATTAATACACCATTTAAATATATGTAAAAAATTATACGACATTTTGAAAAAAGTAACAAAATACTACTTTTATTTAAGTAATAAATTATATATACATATTATTCTGCAATAAATTATTATTAATTACCTAATAATTACAATATATTAATAAATAATTATAAATCTAATTATTTAAAATGTTAGTTCATTTATAATTATAAGGAAATGAAATGAAAAAAATAAAACCTATTCAGTGGTGAATATTCATTGAACTATCGATTAAATAATATATATCTTATACATTACAGTTATTTTAACATTTTATTTAGAAGTAGTTTTATAACAATGAAGTATTAAAATTTTAATTATTTGTTCAACTTGTCTCTTCTTTTTTAAATATATATTAAATGTATTTTAAAAATTTTTCACCGTATAATTATTAACGATAGTTTATCCCTTTTTTAGTATAAATGAATAAAAACTTACTTCATTATCATTTTGACGTAAATTATTTAGAATTATAAATGGTCTTAAGATAAAATTATAATTAAAGGTAATTTAACTTATCAAAACAAAACATTACTTTCCACTAGACAAATTGGTAGATTACCTAAACTAGGCAACAAGTATTCTTTAAGAAAAATGTTTTTATGGAATTGAGCGTTATACTTTTAGGTATGCTCATTATACATTTCTGTTGATAATGTTAAAATAATATTGATTGAATGAAACGCACACAAATATTGTTTTGTAGTGTTTTTATTTATTTTATTTATTTGAAAAGCACATAAATTATATATAAAAAGTATAGGAGTAGCGTGGATGATAAGATGAGGGAGAATAGATTTAGATGGTTTGGTCATGTTAAGAGAAGAGAAGATTTAGTATCAGTATGAATGTTTATGTAATTAAACGTTGAAAAAAGAGGAAGAACACCAAAGAAGTGGTTGAAGGAAGATTTGTAAAACATATAATTTCTTTGATATTTACAAATATAATTTTATTTAACCTTTATATATATATATATATATTTAATGAATTATATATTATTTAGGTCATTGAAATTCCAACAAATAATTTGCCAGAGTATAAGGAAATTCTTTCAATTTTAAAGAGTGAAAATGCTGAATTACATTTCTGGAATATTTTATCAGTACGTTTTTATTTAAGACTATTAAATTATGAAGACTATTAAATAATATTTTTTTTATGAATATTTAGTTGGAATACTTCAAAAAAGGCAATGCCGTAGCTTTAGTTGAATTATTGGAATCATCACGCATTAACGCTAATAAAAACTATAGAAACAGTATGAAAGATCAATCCAAGTCTTTAAATATGTTGGCAGCATATTATACACAAACCGCTTATCGAGAAAGAAATAAAAGTAAACGGGATCATTTGTTTTCAAAAGCCTCAGATCTTTATATGAAAGTTGGTAAAGATGATACGTATGACTTGGTAAGAATTAAATTGTTTTTAATAATATTTTTTTAAATCGATCAAAGCGAAATGTATAATTTTTAGAATCATATATTGGGCCAGGCTTACTTATACTTCTTGCAAAGTAATGATATTGATCGAGCGGAAAAATATTTCGATTTTGTATTGAATAGTTCGAAGGATAACATATTAGCTCTATTGGGTAAAGCATGTATTGCTTATCACAAAAAGCAATACAACGGATCTCTAGAGTATTTTACAAACATTTTGCGTTTGAACTCAAATTGTCCTGCAACAGTTCGACTGGGATTAGCACAGTGCTATTGGAAACTAGGAAATTTAGAAAAAGCTAAATCTGCATTTAAACGTACTTTAGAATTGGATTCTAAATGTGTTGGGGCATTATTAGGTCTTGCTATTTTAAAATTAAATCGCCATAATGCTGAGGATGTTAAACAAGGTGTCAGTTTATTGTCAAAAGCATACAATATTGATAACACAAATTCAATGGTGCTAAATCATTTAGCAAATCATTTTTTCTTCAAAACAGAGTATTCCAAGGTTGAATTACTTGCTACTAAGGCGGCTGAGAATACGGATAATAATGCTATAAAAGCAGAAAGTTATTATCATTTAGCTAAAGTATATCATACACAGGTAATATAATTTTCATTTTTATTAAATTACATATTTCGCTGTTCATGGTATGACGTGAATTTTCAGCAAAAATATACACAAGCATTTCAATATTATTATCAAGCATATCAGTTAAATATAGAGAATTTTATTCTCCCAGTATACGGTCTAGGTCAGATGTACATCTATATGGGTGACATGGAAAAAGTAATGTTTAAAATATGTTTTGTCTTTCAAATAAAAATATTTATTCCTGTTTATATTTTAAATTCATTTAGGCCACACAGTGCTTTGAACAAATTATTCAATCCTATCCGGATAATTATGAGGCAATGCGAGTCCTTTGTTCAATATATGCTTTGGAAAAACCACAGAAACAAGATATCATGGAAACGTATTTTAAAAAAGTGCGAACTTGATTTCACAATTCAGAAATATTATACATCTTAAAACATACCATTTTATGTTTTTAGATAATTAAAATTTCACCATTGGATTTTAATATCTGGATTGAGTATGCTCAGATTTTAGAACGAACAGATTTAAAAGAGTCATTATCTGCATACAATAAAGCTCTAGACTTAATGCGCAAAAGTGATGGGCCTGATTTTATTCCACCCGAAGTACTTAATAATGTTGCTACATTAAATTCTAGGTACAATTTATATTAAATATAATTTATTTATATTTCTATAAATTATGTTATAATTATTGAAATTTCAGAATTGGAAATGTTAAAGAGTCTCGTTATGCACTTGAAGAAGCTTTAAGTATCATAAATACAAGAACTGAAATTGACCCAAAACGTTTTGTTTCTCTAAAATGTACAGTTTCGTACAATTTGGGTAGAATCTATGAAATGCAATACGAGTTTCAAATGGCCGCAAAATGTTATAAAGATATCATCAAGGAGCATCCGAATTATGTGGATTGTATTTATATAATATTTGATTAATATGCACGTTATATTTTTTTGATATATTGCTATATTTCATTTTACAGGTTATTTACGTTTAGGTTGTATGGCTCGAGATCAAAACAATATTTCTGAGGCATCTAATTGGTTTAAATCGGCATTGAATGTAAATAAGGACAATCCTGAGGTTTGGTTATTATTAGGACATTTACATATGAATAAATTTGAATGGGGTCCTGCACAAAATAAATTTAGCCGTGTGCTATCAGTATGTATATTAAGCTTATATAATATCCTAATTAGCTAATATAATTATTTTTTGTGTTTGTTAAGAACCCATTAACAGCTAAAGATTCATACGCATTAATTTCTATGGGAAACCTCTGGTTGCAAATGTTACATCAACCTGACAGAAACAAAGGTTTAGACAAAAACCATCTACAGTTGGCACATAAATATTACGTAAAAGTTTTAAAATCAGATCCAAAAAATATTTGGGCAACTAATGGAATTGGTTAGTATTAATCTATTAGACTATTATTGATTTTGTTTAGAGTTCAGACTATTGTGCTTAAATCAACACACGCAATTTAAATTTTTTACTTTATATTTATGTATATTTTTAATTTTAAAGTAAAAATTATTAAAATTTGATGGTAATCAAATTTTAATTCAGATCTCATTGGACCATTTGAAGAAGCTAAAAACATTTATTTTCCATTTATACTTGTGTGTATAAGTCTTATGTAATATTATCAGTTATACTTAATAACAATTTAAATTGATTTAAATTTGAAATCTTTTTTATATATTTAAATGCAATTTTTAAACTATATTTATGTATATTCAAAATATTTGATGCGTTTTTCTGAATAGTTTTATATTTAAATTTTGTATATAAATATGTGGCAACTAATAAAAATATGTAATAATATAATACTGAAATAATCACAAATAATAATAATAATACATTATTTTTCCAAATTAATTTAGGTAGTGTTCTGGCATATAAAAATTATTTAAAGGAAGCAAAACAAATATTTCATGATGTTAGAGAGGCTACTTCTGATTTTTGTGATAACTGGTTGAATCTTGCACATATATATTTTAAACAAAAAGATTATAATAAAGCTATACAAATGGTACGTTAGAGTTTCATTAATGGAATACGGTAAATCGTTAGATTTTATATGTTATGTGTAAAATGTATGTTTCAGTATAACAATTGTAGACAAAAGTTTTTTAAACATGATGATGTTACTGTACTTCAGTACCTTGGACTTGCGTATTTCAAAGGAGGATATTTAAAAGAAGCAAAGGCTATATTTTCTAAAGTGAGTAGCGAGGTTAATTGTATTAAAAGTTACTAAAATTAAATTTTACGTTAGGCTCGAGTGATTGATCCACAGGATAATATTACCTTGTATAATTTGGCTGTTGTTTTAAGCAAAATATCAACTAACATAATGAACAATGACAAATCCAGCTTGAAGGATATACTCAAAGCTATATGTGAACTTGAAATATCTTTTAAGTATGATTATTAAACTGATTTTAAAATACATACACTATTATTTTGTTCTGTATATTTTTAGATATTTTAAATTACTGTCCGCTAATGATAAATGTCCGACTATAACTAATATGGCTAAAATTGAGATTGAAAACTGTCAAACTGTTTTATCTAATAAAGAACAAATTGTGATTCGAGCACAAAAGTTGGACGGTGAAAATCGTGAATTGAGTCTTAAACTGGAAGTAGAAAGAGAAAATCACCGAAAGAAACAACTTGATAAGCAAACTAAAATGCAAGAAGAACAAGAAAGGATCAAACAGGAAATGACACGTAGACGCTTAGAATACAAAGAAAAAACTAAGAACGCTATTATATTTACCGGACCTAAGAGGAGAAGGAAGCAAGAAGCGACTTTTAAGCTTCTTAAACAGAGGAAATCTAAAAATAATGCCAATAATTCGAAAGCGAAGTAATGCATAGTCTAGTTGTCATCGTATTTCGTTATTTGTGTACTTGCGTGTCTGTCATTGATCGAATCAATTTATTTAATAATAAATATAAATGTGTAAAACGTTGTTTTTTATTATTTTAATGTAGTACTACCGAAAAAACGGACAATGCCAAATTGATTGATAAAGACGATAACCTGCCAGCTGAGCCTACTAACAAACCAAGAACAAAGAATATCCAACGTTTGGTGAGTCTTTTTATTTTAAAAACAAAATACAAAATACACTAAAACCTGAAACAATTTTTGTTATTATCTAAATAGAAACGTAAGATCGTGTCTAAAGCAATTATATCGACTAGTGACGATGATAGTAGCGACGACAATAAATTGGAGACTTTAGCTGCAGGACCGTTAGTAAACAATATTTTTTAATTTATTAGTATAAATTCAAATCAGCACCCGTTGTATGTCAATGTTAGCACATACCGTAAATAAATTATAATTTTTACAGAATGAAACCACGTAGTTCTGAAAAAAAATCGAAATTGGGTGCTTCTAGCTGTGGATCTTCAGAATCTAAAGATATACTTTCAATGGATCGTCCGGAATAATACAAATTTAGTGTATTTGACTTATAGCACAGATTTTGAAAGTTGTAAATACGTTGGAAATAATAATATTTAACTCATTTTTCTTTGGTAAATTAAAGTTTTATAAAATTTAATTAATTTAAAGCGATAGATACGTATTAAAATTATTAATATTATCAACATTATCTAATTGCAAACGTATTTTAATAAAAGAAATAAGTTTGTATTTTATATTTAACGCTTTAATATTTATATTTATTATTAAATAGTTTTCTAATTTAACATTTAACGAATATAGTTTCCACTCTTTGATGTTTTCACACATATTTTAAGTAGCCCTATAGCCTATAAAATACATTATAGATTTTTTTCTAAAATAAATTATGAAATACTTCTACGATATCTGTTATAGAAATCATTTTTGAAACCTAATATCGGTTAAAAAAATTTAATTAATATATTCGATTAAACTGGTTTATGATTTTATCTAACTTTATACTTTTTTTGAAGTTAATTGATTAAATAACAAAAATAATAAATCCTAAGTAAAATTAAAATACAACTATCTTTATACGGATAATAATTTTGACATGATTAAATATATGTAGCTTTTTGAACGAATATTTTTAAACATATATATATGTTTTAATATGTAATTTATCATTAAACTCAATATATTAAAATATTCATTTGTAATTTTGGTTTCATTTTGAGTACAAAATATATGTTTATATATGCTTTGCAGATACACATATACTTATAAGTACACATTATTTTTTTGTTTAAATATAATTAATTTTAAAAGCAGCAGTTATAGAATTGTTCTTTAATTATATGCATACGTATAAAATGTCGAAAATTATCTTGTAACTTTAATTACTTTTGCTTAGAAATAAATGTTTGATGCTGTAACAATTTGTATTATTTCATCGTTGCCTGTTACTTTGTATTTGATTATTTTACACTAATAATTATTTTAACATTTGTGTTAACGCAATCGTGGTAATAATTGAATAATGTTCTAGTTTGGCAATTACATACCTGTCACCTTGATACAAAAGTAATTGTTTAACAATTTATTTACATAGTGTTTAGTAAATATAAATAAATATAAGAAACTTTAATGATAAACGGCTTATCGACTACATATTTCAAATAATATATTTTGTTAAGGAACGTATATTTCATTTATCGGTTTGTATCGCTAATTAAAATTTCTTTTTTTAATTGTCAGAATTTCCTGATTAAAGAGGTACTATAAATGTAAACAAATAAATGCAAATTAAAGTCAATTTTTTTTATTAATTCATATTAATATTTTTTAGTACATATATTATTAATATATTCACAAAATATTAAATAATTAAAAAAAAAATCCAGGTTAAAAAAATTGTTTGAATATCAATTTAACGTTAACAAGGTTTTTGTACGTTATTATGTTAAGCTTCTGTGACGGGCACATTGTTCTTTCTTTTTCTAAATAGTATGATATGATGCCCTGAAAAAAAGGATTATTACTTTTGTTTTGAAATACACAAGTCGTTTTCAAATCGCACATAAACAATTATCATTAACGTACAAAAAGTAAGACGTATAATTAATAGGCACTGTAATACTCTTTATAGATGTAACTAATCCAAAAGGATGTGTACTAAAAATTTCGATATGTATGTGGATATCTAATGGCTAAATGTATAACTTATACTTTTAGAAATTAAACGCTTACTGTATTTAACAGTAAATTACTGCACTATTATATTCATAATAATTACTAAAAGATAACGTAGTAATATAAAAGTAGGTACTTATACAATATTAATATTGGAGGTTAAAATTCCCAACGAGTAAAAAGAAATAACAACGGTAGTGATCAACTGTGTTTCTCAGACGTTAACAAGTTCAATAATGGTCGTTTTCGGTCCGATTGATGTTTCTAAAAAATGTAATCGCTTAGAAGATAGTAGCTGAAATCTCTTTAACAAAATAGTTTAAACAAGAGCGTAATTAATTATTAAATACGTTTGTTAATAGATCAGAACAAATGATAATAGTTTGGATGTATTATAGACATAGTTGCTGTGTGTTTAAGGAGAAAAGCGAGACAGTAATAGTGCAGGCGACAAAGGAATTAGTGTAACATCGTCGCGTTCACGAACTGCAGTATTTATCGAGTTAGTTTCATAAAGGTAAGTTGGTTTTCTCCCGTCGTCACACATTTGTCGGTTAAAACACAAACGAGATGCTCACTCGATGAATTTTCCATGTAATGCATCCAGCCGGTAGACATTTGAATGCCCAAATTTCGCCATTCCGATTCGGTCATCAAATGAGTCACCGGTACTGTCGGGGCTATGTCAGGCGGTAAATACACGTGCCTGCCATAAAACAATTGGACGACGACGTAAATTACAACAAATTGCCTCGACAACATAGGTGGTATGTACACAAACAAACGTAATTACACAATACCTGTATATAAAATTGTCATCTTCGTACATTTGCGAATATTTTATATCTTCCTTCGGCATGTTAATCGATAATCGGATTAATTATCTAAAACGTGGCGAATCGACTCGAACCGATTAATTGAAATGTATTGAATCGACGACGGGCAAATGACAACGATAATCAATCAGGAACGGAATAACGAGTTTATCACGAATCGTAGCGGAGATCGTAGATAATAAAAAAAAAACACATTTTGGAGGTAAATGTCAACCGACAGTAACCGTGAAATGATAACCATTTTTTGACCGCGACGCGTAATTTGATAATACAATAACGCCACGTCGCGTTTAGTATAAAAACTACAAAAACCCGCGCTAGTGGTGAAACACACGACGTTCCGTGGACACCATCTTCCTCATAAATTCGAGTTCGATTTTAACGGATCTACAATTCATAATTAACGGCGTTATGAATTGAATGCACTAAAGAAATTCTTAAATAAGCGTGCATTTATGCATTGAAAAATTCCAAAATAAATAAAAAAAAAAAATGTCAGTGTAAAAAGATTTTTGATACCATCCACAAAAAAAGTTCTTTATTTAAATACTTGATCTTCCGGTTGCTCGCTCGTTTAGCACCTTTAAGATGTTATTATACACCGGGTTACGGAAAAACGTTTTTCGTCCGAAATGTTCGTATTATGTATTTTGTGAAACAAGTTTATTATCCGTAGAAAATATTCCCATTCCAAATTCAGCGACGTTACTTTGTAAACGGCCGAATTTGGTTGCTTTTGTTTTGGCGTTTTAAAATTATTTTCTTTGATTAATAGGAAATTAAAACGGACAAAAACGAATTACATGCTGCAACGTACTAATGTGTCACGACGAACAACTACGTGACCAAATTATTTTAGTAGATACCTATTTTATCTGATATTATGAATTTATTTATGGATTACGGATTTATAGATATCGGAACAACGATTTTATTGTCGGATAATAATTCAAGTTAAATTACTTGCTAAAAATAGTTTCGTCGAAATTATAAACGAAAACATTTAGTTCAATTTAGACCGGATTGACCGAAAAATATAAATATAAGGACAAAAATATTAAAACGACGAAACCACGATATGTTCCAATTTGTTAAATATGCAAAAATACGCGAATTAAAATTTCGTATTTGAGCTATAAATAAGACGAAGTAAATGTTTTGGCCGAATTCATTTTTTAATATGATGTAGCAATAAAAACACGCTAAGGTAATAAATTCACAGCTCTGATTATTAATATCATGGACATTAGTAATAGGTATGTGTGTGTGTGTGTGTGTGTGTGTAGGAGTGAAGGAAAGTTCAAACTCTCTCTATTAATTAATGTTGGATGGAGAAGCTTTTTGAAAACATTGGATGGAACATAACAATTTTTCCACTCACTTATAAATTTGTACAAATGTTGTAACTAATGTCGAAACGTTCCACGGTATACTTGAGTAACGTTTTGGTTCAAACGCTCACCGGCTTAGCAAATGTGGACGGAACGAATAATAAACAATCAATATATATATATTTTGTACCGATTCAAAATTACACAACAAAATTACCGCAACGATGACGATCCGCAACGCACATAAATAATCCCCAAATACAAAATTTTGTCGCCAATTTCAACAACGCTACAGACACTGAGAACAGGAAATACTTCACTGGGTGCCTGGAGCCACTACTGCCTAAAATTATTCGGCCGAACGACGACAACGCAATTACCGCGGCCGGACTTTTCGAATCTATTTTTGTCTACGATAGTCACTGGGTGGTGCGTGTTGTCGCGGACTTGCCACAGACGATACAAGTTGCGCGAACAAAAGGCTATGGATCGAACGAGGGTTTCGCCGGATTAAGTTTTCTTAATATTTATAGGAATGTTGTTGAACCAATATGTTCACTGGGCGTAGAAATACTTTTAATTTATTTTACAAAGTTCTATATTATAACTTTTTTATATTATTCTGTTTAATTTATTTTAATCTCCTTATTCTGAACATTATTCACACTCCAAATAATTTTCGGTTATTATTATTCTGGTTCGTTCCACGTATTTTAGTGCGGTCGATTCGTCGGTTCCGCTTATCAGTGAATAATTATTGCTCGCGTCACCGACTATTAAAACGTAATTTCCAAAATGTAATTTGACGATCGTTTTATTTAATCGTTACAATTATTAATTTATCTTAAAGTAACTTACGAGTTGTGCGGATTGTATTCATTTATAACGATAGTTTTTGATTTATTTTTTAATTTTCGAACTTCAACCATATATATAATATATATGATTTTATATATAATTATAAACGTTAATAAATAGAATGTTATTATCTATTACGTTGGTGCGAAATTATGAAAAATCACGAGGCGTCGAACAAATACAAAAACGAAGATAAATATGCCGTTATAAAATGCGTTATTCAGGAGTAATTATGATATAAATAATTATATATTTTTAAAAATCCTTACTAGACTAATATAGAGAAGATAGTACAGTTTTGACATACTTATTTTAATTTTTAGCTTTTTTTTTAAGTTGAAAACAAGTCATGTTAGGTAATTTTTCGTTAATATTAGTTGATTTTACAATGTTAAAATGGAAACGAACACATACTTTTTTAATCCATAAAGAACCGTAATCAATGACATATTTTAAATAACTTCATTGTCAAACTTTACAATAACCTATATGATATGTCATTACTACATTTGTCATTTATACTTACTTATGCTGTGATTGACTAAATGTTAATTAATATAAGTTTGTATACATGGGCATAAACATGTTTTTATTTTTCGAATATTTAAATATCATTAAGACGAGTAAACGATTTTCTATTTATCATAATAGTGACTATTTGAAATTTAAAAACAACATTTTCTATGGATTAAGTCCAAACGTTGGGTTATTACTCAGTAGAATGTACTATTTAATAAACAGAATTATTATTCAATAAGCAATTTAAAGAACTACATTTTAAAATACTGATAAATACGTTAAGATATAATATAGACACCTTATTTGTAATACGAACTATCATTTACAATCAAAAACAAATTTAAAGAAACGATACAACATTAAATGAGATACGATAATTTAAAATTAAAGACGCATTATGATTTCCAATTAGGATATATAAGATGAGAATGTACAGTTAGGAAATAAGGGAGCAATGTTAAGTGTCAAAAATTAATTTAAGAATCACTGGTTAACTTATTTATATATATATACACACTAAACGTAGGTATTAAGGAACTAAATGAATAAATTATGAATTTTCGTTGATAAAGAACAACCAATATTTTGAATTAAATGTTTATTTGATTAAAATAATGTCATAATACAATTAAAAAAAGTTAGACAAAAAAATTAATAATTGATTATTCTGAAAATAATAATACATGCATTGTATTAATTTAAAGTCAATATAATTTCGACTTTTTTAGGCAAATTTAGGTATTTATCCTAAATATGTTAATCGCTATTATTTGTCAGACGTCTAACACTGTCCAAAGGTATATAGTCTCTGGTGCAGTTGCCTCTGTACGTTAAAGGTATTTGCTCAATGTTTCTTTCATGTATTACTCTAAAACCACGAATAATGTTTATGTATTCGTCGTATTTAAAAGGATCGTTTATTTGATATATATCTCGTAATGCTGTGTAGATACTCAATAAGCCATAGTACTCGTTACCATAGTTGGATATGTCTAAATTTAAACAATGATATTAGTTTATTAGTTTTATAAAACTATTTAATATGGGTTAATTTAATTGTTTTACATACATATATCTTTAGCTTGAAGATAAAGATGTTCAGCATATTCCAATAGTTCTTCTTGACATGCATACAATCTACCCAACAGGATATAACCTGCAGCAAGTTCTGGATCGTTTGAATCAAAAATACCTTGTTTTATTTCTATTGCCATGTTTAAGAAACCCCCAGCTTTCTATAAAACGTTAATGCTTCGTAAATATTTTGAATTTAGTACTTATTTACAAAAATGAAATTAATATTACGTCTAATTTTCCTTGGCTTTGATAAAATTCACCTATACGATCATACAAAGTTGCTGTTTGAATGTGATTTGAACCAAATTCTCTTAAATAAAGACTGACGGATTTAGAAAAAATCGCTTCAGATTTCCTTGTTTGAATTCTCAAATTTCTAACAAATATTTCTGGTCCAATTACAGCTAAAATAATATTTTTTTTTAAAAATTTATACTTAGACAACTACTATAGTTCAATTTTATTACCCTCATTTCTTAAATTTGGATTAATTGTTTGTCGCATATAAATGTGTGACCTTTTCTTTTCAAATAATAATGCTTTTATGTGTAAAGCGTTCCTTAACAATAAATTGTTTTCTGGTAAGCCAAGTTTATTCATAATAAATATTCCTTGTGTTATGCTATATCTAAAATAAATCAAAATTGTTATACAATGATAATAATCAATCATTAATACGGTGCCACTATTGAATTTGTATATCATATTTATGTTTCTATTTAACCAAAGAACCATAGAGTTATACAACGTGGGATTTTAATTTAGAATTAAAATACCTATTACCAAATTTAAAGATAATTGAGAAGTTGACATATTCTTTTTCATAAAACATATCAACCACTAGAAAATTTCTCTTCAAATTGAATAAGTTTTTAAATTATAGATTTAATCTAAAGGCCAACTGTTATGAATAAAAGGGTGACATTCTTAAATAATAATTTTAACAAACAATATTCCGTACATAGCTTCAATTAAATCAATTGATGAATATTCACAAAGGTATCGAGCATATGAGTAGTTCACAAAAATTAATGCAGTAGATAAATTGTAATAGCCAAATAAATTTCGCTTTAAATCAAGTGCAAGCTGGAAATAAATAAGGTCAATTAAAGAAATATCAAAGAGTAAAAATATTAAACCACAAATAAATATTACATAGTAATTGGAGATGCTATATTTGGTTAAATATAACATTGATGAGTATTTAACTGAATGTTCTAACATATCGACATAAAAGTTCGGCTCTATTTCCCCTTTGTACATGTACAACTCCTGTAGTAATTGTTTTACTACGTTTATTTTGTTGCAAGCCATGCTGATTTTGACAACATTATTTATAACCAATAATTTCAAGTTGTTGCTACTATTATCTTGAAGTTCATTAATAGATTTCATTGCCCATGTCCAAGACTAAATAATAAATTAAAATAAATATTATAGGTCATTCAGAACATTAATATACTTTACTAGTTTTTCTTTTTTTTTGTTATAAAAATTTTTACACGTAACTTACTCTACACACACATTAACAAATCACAACAATTATTTTTACACGAAGGTAAACCATTTTGAAATATATTTCTGGCATGAAAAAGCTCAAATTTATTTTAAAACATAATTAATAATATAGAAAATTTAATAAAAAAAAAAAAATTTATTAAAATAATATGAAAATTACTACATTATGAAAATGTTGGGTACTATCAAAGTGATAATTTATGGACGAATTAAAAAAGAATAAAACTTATAATATAAATTAAATTAACAATGGATAATCTTGATCAAAAAATAAAAATGTTTTTAAAAATAAAACTGGGATTATTAAAAAATTGTAACCTAAATGACAATCTCAGTTTTTAAAATAGAATTGAATATAACTTTATTTCAATATTACTTTATTCTATTATTATAGTGTTAATCATTATAATTTATAATTCATAATTTTTGATGTCAAATAAAATAATTTTCAACGTCTTATTCGCTTCTATTGTATTACTAGAAATAATGTTAGTATATTTTGTTTTTACTCGTTTAAATGTGGGGTTTTTCATAGCTGTTATAACTAGATACTATATATACATAGAGAGAAACTTAAAAATGATTGAAATTAATTAAAATAATAGATTTAATAAATTAAAGAAATTACATTTTTATGTTTTTAATATATACATTGTCATTATTTATAAATGAAATCTATTTCAGCAAAATTGAAACCTAAAATATAATTTAGAAAGAATAAAAATGATACCATCTATCAGCACAAAAGCCTAAAATTTATTAATTTTAACACACACATATATATATACGTTATATATATGTATAAAATTTTCAACAAACCTTTTCATTATTCTTATATAAATAATGGTAATATGAAATGGAAACATAAGCATAAGCTAAAGAAATGCTTTTTCCTTCCATTTTTGTAAATTCTTCAATAGCTTTTGTTAAAAGAGGTAAAATACATTGAGCTTCAAGAAAATTATGATAAATTGATGTTACCGACAACAACCTGGAGAAAAAATAATT
This sequence comes from Geopemphigus sp. TES_GeoC_2020, assembly GCA_025469175.1. Classification (NCBI taxonomy): domain Eukaryota; kingdom Metazoa; phylum Arthropoda; class Insecta; order Hemiptera; family Aphididae; genus Geopemphigus; species Geopemphigus sp. TES_GeoC_2020. Next base: position 9,014 of record JAIPRN010003096.1, on the reverse strand, counting down.
TCACGTTTAATCAAACATTATTATAATGTGTTATTAAAAACGTTCTTACTTAGTTAAGCATTGGATGGTTTTTGTCATTTTTAATTGTTCATTATTACATTCCCATCGAGTCATTATTATGGTGTATGTATGGTATAAAACTCGAGCACTTTCACTGTACCAGCCAGTATCACCAAGGAAAATTCCTAAATATGATTAATTATGATTTTAGTATATTTAAAAATCAATTAAGGGTATTATTTTACAAACCTAATTTCAAACCACGTTCAATGTGGTACAAAGAAGTATTCCTATTATCTCGCTTTTGATCTTGAATCCATTGCATAGCGAATTTCTTTGGAAATTCCAATCCTTCATATTGTATACTAACCTAAACGTAGACATTTAAATAATATATAATATAATTGTACAAACAACTATTTTCATAATGTATTTAATTTATATATTTACTTGAAACAAAAGATAAAGCAGTTTCCGATAGAAAGTGAAGTCCACTAATTTAAAAAATAAATTCAACTTGAAATGTTTACGAATATAAAACTGATCGTCAAACTTGGTCTGAAAATAAATAAAAAATTATACGTAATAATTAATAATATATTGTAATTTGTTTCTATATAAATATTTAAAATAATTTTTCATTGAAGTAAACATTTCTTTACACATTTTAACCTATTTAGATGTTTAAAACTAATTTTTTAACTCTCAAACCTCAATCATTATGATGATTAATTAAATACAAAATCAATTAAATTTATACTAACTATATGTATTATTTCTATCATAACATTTTTAATATTATTTGTAATAAACACTTAAATTAACTTGAACATAAGAAAAAACTAACTTGTTGAGCTCTTGAAAAATATTCTAGTGTTGGTTCAAGGTTATTAATATCAGTCATGTAAAGACAATTGTATGCATTAATTTTCATATGAGCAAGATTACGACCTCGATTAAACGCCGCTAATTCAACGGCACCTGGTACAGTTCTCACAAATTGGTTATTTTGATTTTCAAAAGAAACAAGTAGATGCTATAACAAACAGAATAATTTTTATAAGGAATAATTTCTTATAAAATATGTTTTTATTACCTGGCCAACAATTTTCAAAATTATCTCTGGAGGATAATACTTCATTATTATAGCCATAATATTGGAATTCATGTTATTACATAATGTGTCCAGTGATAGATCAAAAAGTGTTGCAACTTCACGAGTGTTACTCATGATGATCTAAATTACGAAAAATAATTATAATTAAACAAATATAACTTGACTAACTATATTTTGAAATATGTGTACTATTTATATTATACATGTTTAATAAGAATTACGACAGACAATACGATCTTATTGTAAATTTAACAAACGAAAAAGCTTTTTATTATTTTTTATTTGCCATATTTAACTTCAAAGTATTCAAAAGTATTTTATTATCAATTTATGTTAGAACTCTATTTATGTTATCAATATTACAGTAATCAAGCATATTCAAAATTGTACAAAATATTTTATCCATATTTGATTTAGTTTTATTGTTGTATTTTCATTAAGTATAACGTACGTATTTATTTTCGAAAAAGAATTAATTACAAAATAACCCTATAAACTCGAACCAAAATAAGGAAGTCTTATCAATAACAAAAAATACCAAATTATAAAATATTATGTTTTATGTCAAATTTATACCAAATAAATAAACATTTCTTTAGCTGGACTGTAATTTGTAAATTTATAATCTAGTAATTTATATTTCGTATTTGAAAATAGTAGTAGAAATCATCTGTTTTATATAAATTAATAACAATTGCATAGTGGAATTAAGAATCTAAAATACCAGTATAAATATACAGTAATATTTGAATAAGAGAAATAAGTATTAAAAAAATAAAAAAATAATATATAACACATAATGAACAAGATACTATACAATATGTATGTGCTATTAATATAATATAATACGTAACGTATGCCTAAAATTTAAAAATACTATTATATTAAGACAGCAAAAACATATATGCATGAGACTACTCAAAGATTTTAGTCATATACCTTAATGCAAAAGAATATTTCTTAAAATAATTTATTATTTACATAATTTATAAACATTATAGATAAAACTAAATAAATCTATACTGAATCATTAGATCTTATTTCTTAATTTCTAACAAAATATACAAATAACGTATGTAAATTAAAAAAATTTGTTCGTTGAAACTAATAATAAAATGTATTTTTTTTGTTACAAAACAATATAAATAATGACTTAAAAAAAGATACTTTCAAAATAAGCTTCAATCAATTTTTTTAAAAAATAAATTATTAAAACAGTTTAATGTATATGTAGACAATTGAAATTTTATAGATACACATGAGTATTGTGTAAAATAATTTAATATTTATATAATTCACAAACTTTATAAATAAAAATAATTGAATTTATACCAAAAAATTAGACTTTACATTCATATATAGTAACAAAATACATATTTAATGCATGTATATTTAGAAAATTTGTTCGTTGAAACTACTAATAATAAAATGTATTTTTTTTGTTACGAAATAATATAAAGAATGACTTAAAATAAAATACTTTCAAAATAAGCATTATTTAATTTTTTTAAGAAATAAAATATTAAAGATTTTAACGTATACGTAAACGATTGAGAATTCAAATTTTATAGATACACATAAGTAAATGTTAACATAATTTTTTATCGTTATAATTCATAAACTATATAAATATTGCCAACATAATATCTACTCAATTACAAAACTTACATTATAATTTTGAAACACAATATAATATACGAAATAAAGCAAGATCATTTATAACTATGTATATTTAAAGAAGTAAATAATAAAAACGGTGTAACATATATACATAAACAATCAAAATGTCATATATTTAATGCGAAAGAGTATATCTTAAAATCATTTATTATTTACATAATTCACTAACTTTATAGATATAACTTACTAAATATATCCCCAAATATTAGATATTACATTCCATATATATTTTAACAAAATATATCTTTAACATTTGTTTTGTAACGATAAAAATGTAAGTGTAAGTTTACTACATTAATTAAATTGTAAAATATTTATTAAGAATTAACTGAACAATGAATTTAGCTATTTATTATATTTTTAATTATCTTATTCATAAGTACACTAAAGTTAATATAAGTTATAACTGTATACGTTGGAACATTACTGTACGTTTTTACAAATTAATAACGATATAAATTACAAACATGTATATTTTGTAATATAACACATTGATTCTATTCCATTACTTAATATTATGTAACACCGCTATACCTGAAAAATGATTTTCCTTATAAATAATTAAAATAAAACATTTAAAGCGTTACGAATGTATCGCTTTCTACATTTGTGATCCCTATAACATATATAAAGTAACATTTTTAATATATAACACACAATGGTACTTAAAAATAACATAATGAATTGAGAGTATGAAATGTAGCTGAAAATAATTAGAGTTCATACATCATCTGAATGAATATTTATTGATATTAGCTTATGATACTTATGAATTCAACAACGTAGTAACGAAATAACATTTGAACGTCAACTTATTATATGTATCATCTATTTTGTTGATATATGCAATAAGGCTACCTACAAATTGGCTGCCTTGTCTTCACATACAACTGCACATGCAGATTATAATAATATAAGTGGATTAGGTTTCAGAAAATAATCATTTGACCTTTGTTGACTTAGCCAAAAATTATATAATTTAATTGTGTGATTAACAGTACAAATTTTATATTTTACAAATTTTAACTAGCAGACTTAAATTAATAATAGTACATGTGCTGTAGGTGATTGGGAAAGTTAAATTGAAGTCAGAAAATCATCTTTAGTAATGAATAACACGTGCAATTTTATGTTTACTCACTCGGTATGTCAAAATTTGCGACGTTCACAATAGTATTCGTTGGTAACGAAAACTAGATTTAGCAGGCGCTAAATACGTTACGTAGCAATGAAAAAACAGTAGAAAATACAAACGATGTCAATATTAAATTGTAAGAGACAAAGTCAGTACCAAAGAAAAAAAAATATTGAAATGGGCACAGATCGTGAACAAATAACAATGTTAATAGCGACAGGTGTATGGCGTCCGGCATTCAGAAGGACGCATCAACAAAGATGGAGTGTTGCCAACTATTGAGTTCAAATTCTCATTGTAATCCTAATAGGATGCACTGCGTAAAGGGCATCGCGTCAACTGTTTCTGCCTTTTTTTTTCGAACTAAGGCAAATTATTGCTTTAAAACAATTTTTTCTGACATGAAAGTATTTTTTGTAGTAAAATAAAATTATAATACTATTCTAATTAATTTGATTGAGAATTTGAAGCATAATAAATGTTTTGTAATTCATAAAAATGTATAAAATTGTTAAAAATTACTATTTTCGTGTAAACAATATACAACAATAATGTTACGTCTTTTATAAACAATTAATTAATTTTTATCGATATATTTAATAATCTATATACGAATTTAAGTCTAAGGCTGTTATCAAGGTTTGAGTTAATACAGTATTTGACAATAGAGTAGTGATAATTGATAAGAGAAATAAATGTTTGTTTTTATAATAAAAAAAAAAATTATGTAAATTGTAATTGAACTTTTTGAAACATAAATAATATTGAAACGTAATAAACAATTAACAACGATGGCGCTTCACGAAATACGATTCGAGCAATCAAATAATACAAATTTGAAAAAATTTGCCGAAAACTATTTCACGTATCCATTTCATTTATACTTCTTTATGTATCCGTAGTATTTGCATACACATAATTTATTACAATTGAACGTGCCATATACTGCCACGTCCATCAAATGTGCCCTTTTTTTCAACGGTATCGACAATATCCTCACTGGCCCGGAAAGCCTGAAGGCAGTACTTTGGACCAGTGAGTCGCCATCGTTTATTGAAACATTTAATACAAAAGTCTTACAAAAACGATCATCCTTAAGGGTAGGCGAGCAACGTGATCGTTCTATCCCCACGTTGTTCTACATCGCTCCCCGTACATTGAATCTAATTCACAATAATCCTCAAGAACTATCACGTGAATGGTACGCGGTGACAGGACAATACCCTGCCACGGGGCAACCATTTACATCATCCGCGCGAATTAAAATTTAAAAAAATACAAAATAATCTTTCTTGCCCTGTTTAGCGGCCTAGCCGCCACCTCCCCGAAACCACGACGGCGCGACGGAGCTTTCACGCCAAGACCTTGTCTCTGTCGTTCGGCGACTTCCCCGGCCATCATTCCCGTTCCAAGTTCAAGCCCAGGGTGTCGGCGAACGCGCAGAGCAGGTTGCCCCTTGTGTCCGTGTGCCGATCGTCCCAGCGCGTTGAAGTCGCCAGCGACCATCAATTCGCCCCCCGCGGCTCAGGCGGCCGTCACACTGACCCGTAGGCATTCCGGGGACTGCTCGAACTCGGGCATACGAAGGCTGGGCGGGGACGTAGCAGCTGTATATGCACCTTCTACTGTCGCCGCCACGAACCCGTCATTGACCTCCAGCTTACCGAGGTAGATGCCCGGGTGGAGCACACCGAAATGTCGCTTTCCCGGACAAACTGCCAGAACATGTCCTGGGCACATCTGTCATGGTTTAGGATGGTCTGAATCACTCTATGCCTCCTTGGATCAAATGTGCCCTACAATTACATTAATGATTATTATAAGAACTTTACGATTCTTGATTGATATAAAAATAAATATTATATATTAATACCCGTAATGATTAATAATATTTTTGAAATATCGAATCTAATTTATTAAAAATATTTAAATAATATTTTAATTATTAATAATTAATAATTAATAATATAATAAATAAAGAATTTCTTTTATTATAAAAAAATGCGGCAATTTTTTTAAGCGATTACGTATGTTAGTGAATTATAATTTGAGGTTTTCGTCAAATTCGTTGTATTTATTTATATATGTCACCGTATAATAAATTTGTAATGGTTCGCAGGCCGAATTATGCTACTCCTATGCTTCCTCTTATATATTTATTTCTTATCCTATCTTCAAATTAAAAACGTCAAAAATATATAATAATACGAGAATTTTTTATTTTTAAAAAAATGTTAGTAATTGTGACAATACAATTTTATTGTATTTTCTGTCGTCGAAAATTGAACTTTTATAATTTATTATAAATATTTCGTAATTCGATTGGCGATTATTTTTGTCAATACATTGGATAATTTTTTCAATATTATAATTTTTTTTTCCAATGTTTTACCGCCAATGGGGAGAGATCCACCTTTACTTTCCCACTATGATAATTTTTTGAGTCAAAAATCACAGGCGCAATTACCAGAAAAAACACTCGTATCTCACAACAAATTATATATTACACTCCAATCGATAGGGATCCTGAGAGCCAGTCTTCTCTGGTCGGCTTCTAGCCAGTCGCCCTAAACATCACGTCCTGGACACCTTTCCTCCTCGGACCGGCCTCGACCCGCCATCCTAAACATCGAGTTCCAAGTCCTGTTTTCTTGGACCGGGTGACAGCCCGTGGTCCTAGAAAGTAGTTGAATTCTCATCAACGTCCTCTTCGTCTTCCCAGGCCTGCTCCTGCCCGTCGCTTTAGACTTCCTATGCTCCTCAGGGTCCATTCACGTCCCCTCACTGGTTACCTGGTACTTATATGCAATAATATAATTAAAATCGTTTAATACGTAATAGCTTAAATATTTTAAAATCGTCAATTTATTCAAAGTAATTTTACGTTTTTTCTCAATATTAATACTTAAAGGGTAATATTAATTTGTTCTTTTGAGTTATACTAAAAAATTAGTTAATTTCGGGTTTGACCGTAAAATTATGAACATTTCAATACATTTCACGTAGTTCGAACAGTATTTAAAGTGAGTACTGTATAGTATAACATTAATAATTACTATATTGTAATTTAATATTTACAGGTATAATTATTTAATATAATATTATTCGTTTATTTTCTGTTACAAATTATTCTAAAATGGTTCGTTACAACAGAAAAATTTTGATTTTCGAAAAGAAATTTAATTCTTCAATTTCCATTAATTACTTAGTTCGTAAATATGTTATAAAAATTAATCTCAAAATGTCGATGGTAAATTAAACGTATGTAATGTAAAAATCTAACATTGTATAAACTTCCGGAATAGTACGAAGAATTACTTGGAAAATGTAGCGAACGTTTGACCGTATTCACTATTTATATATAAAGGACACGTAAAATGTCGGTAAAATAACGAACTACATAGAGAAAATTAATAGCGTGTTTGCATGGCCGTCATGTTAGTTCATAATATATTTTCTAATAAATAAGAATATAAATATATTATTCGTCGAAATTCGTTCGGTGTTACGTCATTCGTCCGTGTATTGAGTACATTTTAATTGTACGATTACGTTTTTAATTTTGAAAACCTTTTATACGTTTTTTTCTTACTGTGTACTTACGTTTACACTTCACAGAGAGTATTGTATTGATTGTTAAACAGCAGACTACAATGAGATGGACGGTATTGATTTTTGAATCGATACAATTGCGAAAGTTTAAACGCGATATACTACAGCATCATATTATTGTAATTCCGAATAAATATTGTTTGTCAAAATAATATTCGTCCGTTTTATTTAATAATCCGAAAAATGTGTTTGTAAAAGACGCACTTACCGTTTATATATTATAGCGTCGGTGTTTAATAACGCGCAATCGCCAGCGTCACACCAAACGTCCTAGTTTCTGTAAATAACGTTATTAAAATATTCTTGATTAATACGACGTTCGTTAGCTACACTATAATATTATCTCGCGATTTATTTACATTTTATTTTTGATTGTCGTCCGATGACAATTGTTCGGAATGTCCACTGGTTGTGCACGTAAAATATACCGTGGAAAAATAATAAATCGACGTAATAGAGCTGTAAATATTACGCAAAGATTGTTCATTTTTTTTAATCTAAGCGGATAAAGTTTTATCGCATATGGCGAATCTGAAGTGAAATAGTAGGCATAAACAAATATATACGCGAATAACGTTTATTTACGCGTACGTATAAGGTTAACCTTATAGGTTTAAATATACAGTTAATACGTAGGAGAGTGGGACAACACGTAATAACGGATTCGAAACTGTGAAATACAAAATTAGAAAGCGTAGGTGGCGTTTATATTTGTATGTTAAAAATATTTCGAATACTAACGAAATACTTTCTAAGAAAAACGTTTCGAATATGTATTTTGTAACGAAAAATGGTGTTCGTCATGAAAATTCGACACGTTCGGCCGGCCACCGGCATGGCTATTTTCGGCCAACCGACTACTGCGATGACGGTATTTTGCCCACAAGTCGACAGCGGGCGTTTGAAGTAAACGGTAATCGTTGTGGTACGCGAAAGAATACGGTTTTTGGAAATATTTGGAACCGAATCTCGGCACGCGTGTTCGTCGCCGACGTTCGAACACCCGAGACGAAAACGGTTACGGAACCGGTCGAGATTGAAAACCAACGGTTCGGAATGTCGGGACGACATCATTAAAATATTTTTAAATTTGATATTTTATAAAGATATAGTATTAATAGGTCTGAAACAAATTGCTACAATTTAATATTATTCAAATAATCTAATTAAAAAGAATTTTATTCATTACTCCACCTTATTATGTTACATTTCAATTTGAAGAATTACCAGTACGATACTGTTGAATTCATTATAACATGATACATGAATATGTATGACGTAATATTTAGTTTAAAGTTTGTTTCATTATTTATTACAGTTGAAACAAAATTAAATGACCTATCAATATAAATAATATGGATACGATAAATAGTATCCATACGTTATGTATATAACAAGATGAGTGTTTTGTATTGACAATGAATAATGATTAAGCCACTTATTGGAGTTTTTTACAGATAATGCTTCTAA
>JAIPRN010003095.1:7135-24030 GCA_025469175.1 Geopemphigus sp. TES_GeoC_2020 | reverse complement strand
TATATATATATATATATATATATATATAAATTAAGAATTATTTTACTATAAATAAATAACAATAATAAGAATAAATAAAAAATAATAATGGACATTAGTGTATGTTCACCAAGGTTAATAATTTGACACAGATTAAATTTTATGTTTGTATTATATAAAATTTTTGTAAATTTTAGCGAAATATATTATTTTTTTAGGATAGATTTCCTAAATTTACCCTATTTATAAAGATATAATATTATGTAGTTTCTATTTTAAAAAAATTCCAAAAGTTTTTATCTAATTTTAAGCAAATGACGGGTAAATAAACCACGTTATATTATAAACGTATAAATGTTACAAATTTATATCATATATTGTTGCTGTCATTAATTTGTATAATACATATTTAATATAACCAAATCAATATATTATTATATCACGGTGACGGTGTTCATTTGACTACAATTTGATTTTGTTTCAAAAACAGATATTTTACAAGCAGAATATTACTCTGTCGATAACACTAAAAGTGTTTTTGAAATTCTACTTTAACAAATTATAAACATAATATTGCTATCCGAGTTCAACTGTCCGTGATTTACGACCTTTTTTTTATATTCACATTTACAAACCGAGTAAAATAATGAATTCATATAAAATAAACGATTAGTGTATTATTCGATAATAATTATTTTTCTAATCAACAAATTATTTTGAAACAATTCAAAACTGGTAATTTTTAAGCCGTAATTGGTGGTTTAAATTTATAAGTGCATATAATTTATTGTGTATATGGGTGTGTTTTGAAAAATTCTCAAATGATTTTAATGCAAAGGGTTAAATGAAAATGTTTTTGTGACGTGTAAAATTATAGGTTTCAAAATTGGCAAAATTCATTTTGAAGACTTTTAATTGAATTAATCTAAGCCGAATGAATTTTTTTTCACTTTACTTTTAAAGTGTGTCGAATTTGTTTTATAATATACGAGCAATTAAACATTGTTGTGATTACTCACTTCCATCGATAAATATGATGGAATGTTGAATTTATTGAGATTACACTATTTTATTAAAACGATTCTTTTATATAATAGTTTTTTGATCTTCTTGGTTAGTGAGTCTTTAATTGATGGCACCCTTATAGTTTTAATTGACAGAAACCGTGGAGAGCTCGTGATATTATGAACAGTGTTAAATTCAGATTAGTTAGTATTAGAAAGTAGAGATCCCCTTACACTTAGCTTGCGTAAATGAAACACGATTTATAACAAAATTGGTATATTTAAATATTTTGTCATCGATATGGGACTTTTATGATTTAAGGGCTGCGTAAAGCATGGCACTTATTTTTGTTGTCTTCATTCTTGAAATTTTTAAGTGTTCCACCAAATTTAAGTTTTTGTATTCTTAGATATTTGGTCTTCAATGTCGAATAATTATTTGAATCGTCTATATAAATGTAGTTATTGTTTTAACTAAATATTAATATAGAACAAACGTCTATTACGTAAACGTTTATTAAAAGACACCATTTATTGAACCAAGTTAATGCTGCATCAAATTATTTTTTCAACCAAAATACCATTCTTTTGCATTATTATATTTTGTAAAAAATATGTATTATTATTGGCGGAAAACGAGAGACAAGCGTTTATATTGACTGGAATGTCGTTTAATCCGTTACTAAGGCAACCATAGGTATATAGTAATTAAATAAAATATTAAGTTAATGTTATTTTAAGTTTAATTTCAGTGCAAAAAAATTAATTTTAAAGTAAATCAAATAAGGTTTGTATGGTATTTATGTCATATATTCCACAACATTTTCATTTATAAATTTTTTTTTAAAGTCCTCAAAAATAGGTTGATCTTGCCCAGGAACATCGTAAAATCATAAGTATACACACACATACACATATACACACACATACACACACATACACATATACACACACATACACACACATTATTAAAATACATATATTGGTCAGAGAAACGTAGTCCGCAGTCGGCTGTCGTCATGGAAACTTTCTTCGTGTTGGTGGGTGGGCAGGCGGCAGAGTGAGAAAGCGAACGAGTGGCGAGCTCCGTTTGCGCTCATACCGACGCAACACCAACGCCCGCTAGCCAGTGGTAGATCGACGGCGAGTGAGTGAAGAGAATGAGTGAGAGGATAAACCCCGTGTGCCGCAATGCATACACATGAAGCAGTGGCGGCGGTGATGGTGAGGATTGACCGGCAATTGTGGTGGATGGCTAGGTTTGGATGACTAGTGGGTACGGTTAAGAGTGAGAGCTGAGCGAGAGACAAGAGGAGATGTCACCGCTTTATAATAATGCACTCGTGTCTGTATATATATATATATATATATATATATATATATACATGTACGGTATAATATATTATATAATATGTGTACCCGATAATATGGTTGGGCAAGTTGTATGTGTGACATCGCCACGCACTGAACAAAATAGTGTGTGTTGCGATAGTAGCCGTAGACGGTCGCCGTCGACGTCACCACCCAGGAGTCACTTTCCTCTTCTACTCCATGCTTGTTCGTTCGCACTCACTTATGCCCCGTGAGGAGGGGGTAGGAGGGTAGCCAAACTGACAAAAATCCATAGGTTTAGTCTGTAGCCCGCACGAAGACGACAATAACGACGACGATGACGTCCAGTCGAGGTCGCCACGGTAACAAAAAAATTAATTTTTTGGATGGATGATGGGGTACGCGCCGGTGACGCGACCAAAAGAAATGCTTAAATAGTAACAAAACTATTATTATCGCTATAAAACGGGAATTTAAATATTATACGTAATACATTTAGAACAAATATGCACATTGCCTGAGAACACTACAATTTTTTGATTTTTTTTTAATCTTTTTCAACTTAAAGCATTTGTGGACAAAAATACGATTCATTTTAATCAAAATTCGGCTAACCAATTATGTTTAGATCTTATGCTTCATTTACTTTGGTTTTATTTTATGTAAAAATTATATTAAAATTGTTTTCTATACAAAACACGTGTTTTTTGATGCTTGAAAACATGGTGGAATCGAAAAGTGTATATCATATTTATTACTGAATTCATAAATAAAAATCCAAAAATTTTAGTAATAATTATATTTTAATTTTTTTGTTTTTCCATTTCGAAGTAAATTTTTGTAAAAGATAATATTTATCTATAGGTTTTCGTTTTAGTTATAAATCTGAAAAACGAAAAAAAAGCTTTTTCGCGCAGCTCTATTTTGTTTTTACTTTACCTCGTGGAAGGGAGATCTAAAATTTACTGTTAAACAATATTACATTTTTGGTTTCACAGATTAAAAATGAATTTTGAATTGCCGTAAAACATTAATTATGTATACTTTGTTGCTTCAAAATATTGAGGACTATGTGTATAATAATATGATTTTTATTATATATTTCAATGTTTGTAATACGGGCGATATTTATTTAAATTCCTAAGTGTCGGTTATAGCAAATATTATAGTATAATATTATAGAATTTAATACAAATCTTGACAAAATATTGCGTATGTTTAATATCCTTTTTTTTATTTTTTCCTTTTTTAGATTTAGAATCTTTAGCGTAAAATTATAACACAAAAAATATTATGCAGAAAAATTAATTTTTCACTAATTCTTTCGCCATTTGTTGAGTTTAATGACCCTTAGAAGTTTTCACTCAAAAGGCCACCTTAATGAAATTACCCAATCGATTATATTTTTCGTATACGTCAAACTCTGTTAAGTGTAGGTACGTACACTTTTTACTTTTATTGTTTATTGATCAGTCGGTTTTAGTTTCGTCGGTAGAATAAAGAGCCTTTATATTTTAATTATGAGCCTTTTATTTGAAATGAATTAAGCCCACATTAGCTATTTATGCATTGTTTCACCTACTACAAATCAAATTTGCAGACAAATAAGTCGAACAAATGTTTTTTTATATGTTCAGATATTAAAAATACAAGTATAAGGGGCGATCATTTTTTCCTTCCTAATGAACCTCCTGTCGTTTTTTTATGTAAATCGATTTTATAATATATGTTGTTATTAATAATATGTCTTATTGTAATATTGTTTTTATGTTTATCCAATATTATCGATACCATAAAATTATAAAAAAAAAAATGTAGATCGTGACTTAATGATGATGAGAGGATGATAGATTGAGATAGTTTAACATGATTTGTTGTAATTAAAAGATCATAAATATTATATCTATTACAACCCAAATATACCTTAACTTACCTTTATAATTTATTAATTTCCTTTATATTATTATTTACAGAATTTTCATTTAATAAGTAAGAAAGTAAAGTATAAACAAAATAATATGCAGAATACTAATATATTTTTAATTGTTTTAGAATGTATTTAATATTACTAGAAACTGATCTTTTCGAATGATAATAACAGGTTAATTATAATTTGTGTTCCAACTAATTATATAATTTCAAGTTGCCATATATAAATAAAATTAAAGGCAATCGACATTTTTCAAATTAATATTTATATAAATTAGAAATTAATTGAAAAAATTAAGAATAAGAATGTATTTCATGATAATTGTTCGCTATTGATCATCATTATTGTATAATGGTTCTATTCCATATATAAGAGACGATTTTCGATTTCATAATATACTTAATATTTTATTTTGTATATATATTTTTATATACTTTTTTAATAATTCAAAACTTTTCTATTCCCTTATTTGAAAATTGAAAATCAATAGCCTTAAAATCCACATGTAAACAATTCGTTTAAAAATTTCGTTTACTAAAATAGTTCTAAAAGTTGTAATATATTGTAAAAACAATTGTTCCAGTATTGTTGTCAGCACATGTTATATACATAGAGAATTTAAATGGAAATATGTATTGGGATTTATATTTTTCGAAATTATATATATTTTTATATAATTTAAATTCAGTAATACAATTATTTGACATATTAGAGAATAGAATTTACAAAATTCTTGTTGTTCTTTATAAGAGGTATATTTTCAAAAAAGAACAGCGGAATCCTATATATTATATACGTAAGTATTTGTCAATTTTAATAATAAAAATTATACTGATTCTAGAACTCAATAATTTATTCTTATATTTTATATAAATTACATTAAATATTGATGTGTGTGATAGAAATCGTAGTAGATAAAGCATTGTGATAATTACTCAAATACACTACAAAATTATAAAGTTTTACTAATTATCAGAAATACAAAGAACAGATTCGACTCTAACGTAATTCAAAATACTCCGGTAAAATAAATAAGTTTTACAAAATATAAAAGAAAAAAGAAGGTCCAAAATACGACTCACAAATTCTACTTTCTATAATTATACCACTGTCAATCGCTATTGTTTTAAATTTACAAAAGACATTTTTCAAAGTTATATATGAACTGTGGAACATTAAATTGAATTATATTTTATAGTGGTTTAAGTTGCAGCTCTTTTGATGAAAAATTCATATACGTATTTACGAATTGTTTAGTGTAAAGATATAAGGCATAGTCGATAAGTTATAGTTGCCTATGCGATTATTTTACCACATTCCTTTTTTCTTTTTCTACTCAAGATGTGTCCCTACTGTGATATGAAATATATATAGAATACAATAAATCAACTAATAAAGGGTCATAACGACTATAGATATATTAAATAATTCATCGTCATTAAAATTATATTATATATATATATATATATATATATATATATATATATGTTATGTGCGTTCGTAAAACAAGGAATCACTTACGCACACAAAACTGATGAACTGATGATCAAAAAAAGAACAGATAACCACAAAATATACTATTTTTCTCCTTCATTATAAGTTAATAAATTATTACTTTGAAGGCAATATAATAAGTACACGTGTATAAAATGTGAACAGAAACGGTAATAAACGGATTAAACTATTTCGCCGAAGCTATGCATGCGGAAAAATGTAATATTAATATGTTGTGTGTATATTTACATGATGTATAGTGTCCAATTAACTTGAGCAAATAAATAAAATTTTATTTTGTGTAATGACAAAAAAGTTGACTAATAAAACAGTAAAAAAATAATAACAGTGATTATATATTTATTTTATAACCGTTTATTTATAAATATATAATTATAGTCAAAGTACAAATCAAAAATATAATAAAGGTATATTAGTGTATATTATTAGGTATATTATTATGTGTGTGTATGTGTGTGTTAGTATTTTAGGTTAGCTATTTTCAAATTATAAATGCACTCGAAATTTTTAGTTAGATTTTAAATTAAACGATGTATTTATTTAGTATATAGCATATTTACTATAGATATTTTTATCATAAGAATGTTCATTATTAAACATTGACCCATATGTATTTTCTATATTATGTCACAGAAATTAAAATTCCTAAATTCATTATATTAGAATAATTATTCGACACCAAAGTGATTATGTTAAGCTTCGTTTAAAATTATTTTATTGCTTTATAATACGCATTCCAAACAAATGGATTGAAAATCAATTAAAAATATGAAAAAATGAAACCTTTATTATGAATGTTTTATAGGATCAAAAAATAAAACGTGTATAGTAAAACATAAATTACATTTTATAAAAGTTTTCGTTTTAAATTAGAATAATATAAATATTAAGTCATAACTTGTAATATACCACAATATATATATTTATGAAACGCGCGTAGGACGTAAAATAAGTATTTTAAAAAATAATAAAAAAGAATTCAAAACGTTGAATTATATGGATATAAGACGGTTTAAAGAAATTATATTCAATATAATCCAATTAACGTATTAGCTCCCTACATGTGCCAAACATGGTTGGACAGTAACAACGGTTGCTCTTTAAATGATTTCGAACAATTTTATTAGCCTTTATTTTTTTCTATTTCATTCGAGTTCCCAATAGTTCTCTTTCTCTCTCTCTCTCTCTCTCTCTCTCTCTCTCTCTCTCTCTCTCTCTCTCTCTCTCTCTCTTTCTCTCTCTCTCTCTCTCTCTCTCTCTCTCTCTAACTCTCTTACTCTATGTAAACTCATACACTTATAAAAATGTGCGTACATATTTCTGGTCGTGGCACTTCGGTGTTTGTACAATTATGTTACCGAAAGGTTATAATAAAATGTATATTATATTATACGCGTTTCATGAGTCTGATCAAAGCGTTTCCTATTCCAATTTATTTATTTATTGCTCTGTTCCAATTTTGATATGGATGGATACACTATCCTAAAATCGATTGAAAACATAACAGCACTACCGCCGCCGTCGTTGTTTTGTTTCACGAAACAGTTCTGTAAAACTTCGTCAAAGGGTAAGAAATAACGTAACTTCATTTACCGTTGTATTAACTATATATAAAGCGTTTGTTCTACAGACAATTGGAAATAAATTATTAGCAACGAAATTTGAATAACTCTTATTTTCCGACTGTGCATCGATTAAATATGTTTTGAAATTTTGCCGTTTGTGTTTGAAACGTTGGAATTGTGTTATATTATGAAAGTTGATGTTTTTCGTTTTTCGTTTATCGTGTTATTTACTTTTTCAAATCTATCTACTGCTTAGTTTATTTCTTTACTGTAGAGTGTATAAAATATACGTATATAATACATCTATTATACTATATTATACTATATTCTTCCATTACTTTTTGTCTAATACACATAAACGGTATATTTTATTTTACCATATTATCAAAACAAATTTAATAATTATTTGGTTCATATAAAATATACGTTAAATGTTTTATTGTCAATTTATAATAAACAGGGAAAGTAAATATTATAGATTGCATTTTCTATTTTATTTTTAACGCAGTATAACACTAAATTTTGGACGACTGATCTCAATTACTGAAATGTTGATTGGTTTATAAATAGATAATATTAAAGCGTTGATATCGTATATTATATACTAATGACCAAGTATAAAATATGATGTAGATTTTAAGATATTTGGTTGAAGTACAGTATATGGATATACGTAATATTAAACATAATTTTCTTCTTTAAATAAATAACATTATTATGTGTGTATATATATATTTCATTTTATTATAATTATTCGTCCACTTTTTCTTTTATTTCACGCAAAATTTGACTAATTACATATACAAATGCAGTGTTCATAATATGCAAATGTACATTATCTCGTAACATTCAGTGACACAAATTATTCTGTAATTAATAAAATAAATGAAGATATACGTGTCAATTATACCTACAAAATTATTTAACAAATTAACTTTTGTTTTACAATTTTAATAATGTAATCTTTTGTTAAAAATAACTTAATTTATTTGATATAAAATGGTACGTTTGTAATAACTTTTAAAGTCGATAATTTTAGTTCCCTTAAAACGTAATAATATAAATTATTTTATAATGGGTACATCTTAACTTTAAAACAGGTTGACTATACGATCATGGTATTGTATTGTTTACAATTCTTGCGTTACAATTTAATTTTATAATTAGTTAATCAGTATATATTATAAAATATTACGAGAATTTGTTTATATAATCTAAGTTGGTTTAGGATATTCAGTTGTTTTAAATTGCGAAAAACTAATATAACGTTATTAACAATAATTGCATTAATTTAAACTTAAATTAAACCTAGGTTTTAAAAAAGCACTCATGCATATACGCATTATTGTACTGTTGTCATGTAACGTAGTTGGTGTAATTAATTTTGATTATATTACAACCAACATTTCAATATTAAATTACGTATTTTAATTGGAAATGTTCAACAACCAGTGGAAATCAATCTGTTTTCAGTTAATTATCATTTTTATGATCCACCTTAATAATAAACTAACAATGTAACAATTGATCGACAAATTTTGATGATATTTACCTACTTTAAACTAATTTCTGATTCAATTAAATATATGAAACAATAAATTTTTTACCAGAATTTTTAAAATTAAGCCATTATTAGTTTATAACAGAAACGTATTATATAATTTAAAAATAAATCTAAAAAAATGTATATCATTGGTTATACACTTTGTATATGTTAATTTAAATTTATTTATACTGTTAAGTAATGTGCATGTAGTGTCGATTACTTAAGTGTACACACATTTTGCATGTAATTTCATTAGAATGTATATAAAATAATTTCAATAACATTTACTACGGTTAGTGTGTGGTTTTGACTGGAAACGAGGCCTATATAAAACACGAGGTCCATATAACGCAAACGAACATTATACATTCGATCTTTTCTCTCGAGGATTACCATACTGTTTCAATTTATCATGATACATTATTTTTTGCGTAATATTTTTTATAACGCTATTAATAGTAACTGAAATCTCCGCGTGGAAAAAATAATTAAAATACGATAAACGAAAAACATTTAATATACGCGTATTATTTAGGTACATTTTTTTGATTAATTTCATTGATAGGATAAAATAACGAAACAGAATTAAGATTATCATACGATATTATATTTTCTTCTATTTATTCAAAAACGTTAAAAAATTAAAAATAAACAAGTAACAACTTTTGTAAATTAAGTCGACGATATTCAACCGTAGAAAGATTAAATGAATTTATATTTAGCAGTACTAAACACCGAGACCGGTATTACAAAAAAACTTGATTTCAATATTAATACATTTCAGAAGTTTTATTAATTTACTAATTCATTTCATACAATAATAAAACAATTTAAAAGTCTGAAATATATTATCATAATAATATAGATATGTAACTTAATGAAATTTAAAAATAAATATTATCTTGTTCACGGTAAAATCATTTCCGGTTTAATTGTGAACATAGTTTATATATTACTATCAAAAATGATATTCTTCTTAAGGAGGGATTACGTATTTATGTTTATAATAAAAACAAATATAAAATTATATTTGTTACATAAAAGACGAATGTAGGAGGTAGGCTTGTATTTAGGAGGTACGAGGAGGAAAACAAGGATTTGATTGAAGTATAAGACGTATAATATATATATATTTTATCACTGTACGCGTTTTGAAAGTCCTATAAATACGGTATAATGTGTACATATCGCGCTAACTCCTTACGTTTTCTTTTCTTTTTCTTCAAACTCTGACCCTTCGCGTGCGTATTGACGTAACGCAGAAAAAGGTCAAGTAGTAACGGTTTTTTCCGGAATAGTGGCGGCGAAGGCGGTGGCGGTTACGGCCAAAACGAGTATACGACGACGCCAACGACAACGGGTCTGTTGCTGCCGCCGAGCCATTTAAAGGTGTACAGTGCGCAAATAAAATAATAATAATAAACAGATATTAGCCAATGTGACATGCGTGTGGATTGGTAACGTGGTGGTGGAGGTGGAACTCTTCCTTTCTTTAGTTTGAGTACTCGTTGGGTGAGTAGATGAATGGTATGTGGTTGTGACTATAGATAATGGGCTATGGTATATCGACTCAAACTTGGTTAATGGGACGGGTTTATCGTCCGTGACGTAACAACCGTGACTTAGCGTGGGTGGTGGTGACGTCATGGACGCTGCGAGCTCAGTTGGCTACAATACGCCGGCACTACCCTGCGAAACGCATTGATCTCTATTCGACCGAGCTGCCGCTTATCGGTCAACCAGTTCTTGGTAGTGTCTCTCGTATACCACTACACTTAATATTCTACGTTTTACTACTCATCAATTATGATGTAATAATGGCAAGTTGACTATTCTTTTCATTCCTTAAATTAAGTTAATAATAATAGTAATAAATTATTTATATGTATTACGCTAAAATTTAACATTTAGTAATTACCGTTAAATTATAGTTTGAAAATTGAAACGAGAACTCCCAACGCTGAGGCAATTAACGATACAAGAAAAATAATCGATAACCCAAACATTTTCTTTTATAAAATTTAATTTTAGTTTGTACGATTTATGGATTTTTTTAGAAGTTTGAGCTTCTATAGTTAATGAGTAGACCCTGGAAAAAGTTGGTAAAACATCAGTGGGTGGAACTGCGAATTATGTACGTAACAGATAGAACGCCCACGATTTGTAGTTAAATGAATTCATATGTTCTTGTCCTATTATGACGATCGCCGTTTGTTCACGTTTTTATTTGTTTTTGTTACTCGTACTCAAAAAATATTTTTATATTATAATTTTTAGAAATTAAAAAAAAATATTAGTGTCTATTATTTACCGTTATAATTTATTATTTTTTAGAAAGCCAATTTTTTCCTTTTACCAAAATATTGCGAATAGAATATAGGAAAATTTAAATAAGACACAGTCGGTTGTTTATTATTAATCTTTAATACTCGAATTATTTATTTATTTTAAACATATTTGGAATACGATTTATGCGTATTATTTATAATATATAAATTTATTTAGTCTAAGTAGATTTTGTAACGAATTAATTACTTATAATTTATATTTCTGTTATTTGACTTTATTTAATAATAGTTATAGTATAACAGAAGTTAGACTTTATAGAAGTCTAGTTGAGAATTTATGACTAATATTATCTGTGCTATATTGAGGTTTAATATAACTATAAAATGATATTATAGGTTACGTTATTGTAAGCAAGATTGTATTTGTGGATTTATATATTTGAATTTAAATGTAATATGCGATTTGGAGACGTTTATTTAGGTATATAATATTAAATTGTAGTAAAAAGTATAAAAGCATCAATAAAAATAAAATTAATATTTTATCGTTGTTTTTCATCATAAAAATATATATTTATAGAAGTTTTAAAAATTTTATAAAAAATATTAATATAAAGTTTTTTGTGTACAAACAAATAACATACTGTAAATTGTAAAAATAATTATTAGTAGCTATAGAAGGTACTATAAGAACATACATAGTTATAATATTGGAGAATATAAGTAATATTTAAAGCCATAGAAAGAACCGGTATTGTCCTTTGCGAAATAAGTTGTAGAAAATGTACGACCTACTTTGTAAATTATCATTACTGAATTAAGAGTCTTATTGAAATTGCATCTTTGGTATTATTGTGCCCCTTGCAAATATCATATTAACAATGTCTAGCTATGGCCTTGATAATATTTTAATACCTTTTTGGATTTTTGAGCATTAAGTACTTATTAAACTATACCTAACTTTAAATACTTTTTATGTAAATAAATGTTTTTTTTTGTATCGAGTACTTTTATTATTTATTGAACTTTTTCTAATATCAAATGTCATTTAAATTGTATAATGGGTTTCGAAGTTATTTGTAAAATAATTCTAAGTATTACATATTTAAATTCAAATATTAGCTAAGAAACCTATATCAGGTTCACCTATACTCATGCAGTTTTTTACAAATGATAAAGAAAAAATATAAGAGGTATTTCAATAGTATTACAAATATTTTCTAAACAAAAAGTATTCTTTATAAATGCAACTAAAATTAAGACCGTCAAATTTAAATAGAATCTTTATAAGTTCAGGTCTTTAATACAACAAAAGAAACGATCAGTCTTCCTTCTCACGAAGTAAGGTCCTAGTTACGCCAATAGTAAAAAAGAGCAATAAATTATATTAATGTTAATTTTTAAAAACTGTTGTGTATTAAATATGTATATTAATCTTATAATAACAACCGTCTGTAAGAGTTGACTTGGATGACAATATAATATTTAAAATATGGTTGTGATCAATTAATTGTGTTTGCTTCTAGGTTGGCGGCGGAGAAGGAAGTCGCTGCGGCCGCGGGACGTGACTGCATCCGGTCGGCGGGTACATCCGCCGGCATGGGGAGATCACGGTCCCATCATCAGCAGGCGGACGGGCCCCCTGGGCCGTCGTCTTTGTTCCTGTTCAGCACCGATAACCCTGTCCGTCGATATACAAGGTTCATTATCGAATGGCCATATCCTTTTGAAACATATAACATTAACTACCATGCTATAAATTTGTTGGAAGAAGTATTTTTATATTAGACGATGGATGAATACAAAAATAAAACACTGAAATGTATTTAACAGGAATTTTTTGCTAGGGAAATTAGAAACACGAGAAATTAAAATCGGAAATGGTATTTTGTGCAAAATACTATTTAGGAAAGTACAATTCTGTAAAGTAATACTTCCCAAAGATTTTTTGGAAAAAAATATTTCCACGAAAAATTGTACTAGAAAGATTTTACATTAGAAAATAGAATGCTGGAAAATGTATTTCAGAAATATAAACTCAGAAATTATTATATAACTATAGAAAATATGAATAAAATATTCCATAAAAATGTTATTACGCATACATCTTAAAGTCATTGACAGGTTAAACATACTCCGTGTAGTAAATAGACGCATAGGAAATGGAAGGAATTATTATAATTCATGTGTAATATTTTTCATATTTTGAAATTAAAGTCAAATATGAATTCTTTAATATATTTGTCTATGTTATTTTGTTCTATATATTATTCTGGGTTTTAATTCTCAGTAAAAATTTTTTTTCCGTACAATTTTTTCTTGTGTAATTAGTTTTTGATGTTTAAGTTCCTAAGTAATACTTTCCTGATTTATATATTACTACATCGTTTGTTTACTTATATTTTCACTAAATAAAACATATTTCTAGTAAATATTTTTTTGTAAAAATTATTTTTATAATTTATTGTTTTTAAGCAACATTTTTCTATGTTTTGTGTATTCCTTTTTAAATTTATTCTATCGGAAGCATACACGTGCCGCACGTGTTTATATTTTCTTAAATTCGTATTACTTGATTACTACTTACTTCAAAATTGTAAATAGTATCTCATTTATATGTCTTATACAATTCGAATAAATCAATTTACATAAGTCAAATCTCGAAATAAATATAAAACTCTAATTTCGACAAATCTTTCTATATTGTTTTTAATAACCAGAAAACTGTAGAAACGTTTTTTTTTCTTAGAACTGTAATAACTCAAAAAACAAGAAAATTAAATAAAAATAAAAATAAAATAAGAAAAAGAAATTGAAAGGATAAGCGCCGTGTAAGGGGGCTAGTTGGAAAATATGGTGGTAGGTGTGTGGATATATGGGAAAGGGAAAAGTTTCATTGAGTTACTACAGTTACCTTATCTCAAGGTCGTGAATACGAAAACTATTCAGGAACGCAATCGAGAAGTGTCGTACAAACGCGTATAATTAAAATATTCAAACACACTTAAGAGTGAGGGTGAAGACCAACAAAATGATATTTTCTTACCAAGCTGCCCATGTTCAACTTCACAAGATTATGCAGAGACGTAAGGAAAAGGTTGGGTCGGTGCCTTCGTTCCACGAATCCACCGACAAATTTTGAAATGAAAATGCAAGTGGCTTAAAGACGAACAATTGGACTCGCCCTCCGGATTACCGACTTGTTGAATATGACTGATTGCTCGTAACTGGAATGCTGTCAGATGCCGTGAACTTGCACCGCCGACGATCTCCTCTACCCCGCTCGACGAGAGACTCTTCCACTTGGGAGACTCCTCTCTAACGCACGAGTAGACGGGAGACTCGACACTGCTGTGTTGATAGGCGTAATAATTGGGTTATATAGGCTTCGAGGGGTCACGTCTTCATAGAAATCGGCACATTTGGTGTTATTGATTGTAGTGGTTATGTCCTTGAGTTTCTTTATTTGATTGATTTCGGATACACCTTTTAATATCGGCGTGTGAAAATATCCCGTGCAATGCGCGTTTTACCGTTATTTGGTCGGCAGTCTTTTTAGTCATTGTTGTTTATGTATGTTTATATTTATTACTTCCAAATATGCTTTCTGTGTAGTTTTGTCCTGATTTATATGATTTGTAAGTAGGATATTCGACTTTCTCCCTTCGTGTCGCGGGCGGTCGGTCGATTTACCGTTAGTCATTTAATAACCCTTGCGGTGGGTACCCCTTATGTGTGCCATGTGTATGAATTCTCCGGTTTCTTTGTATTCGCCGCTCTTTTGTAAATTAAAGTGTTTATGAGAATGTCTAATTTTGTCCCTTTTTTATTGTGCTGTACGTGGTCAGTTGTTTTATCATTAGATAGTCGTCAACCCTTCGTGTCGTCATTCTTCATGTATAATTATTTTTGGTATTTATTGCTTTCGAACGTGTTTTCTGTGGAATTCTTTCAACATAGTCGATACTCCATGAAGGTCGAGGAGCAGTTTATTTTATTAATAAATTTTACAATAATTGTGTACAGCTTATTTTTCTTTATATAAACTAAACTAAATTATGATATGCACGCATATCATTACAGATCCAATATAGTATGAGAAAATCTTAAAATTATTCTGTAAAAGAACGAAAGGCAATTCATTGTTTATGTAATGGAAACATGCAGATTCTGCCGTAAATAATACGTTTTTTTGCTTTTATTATTTCCATGATAACGACGTAGTACTGTTGAAGTTTTAGGTGAAATTATTTTATAGTCTTTCTATCCAAGCTTTTATGAGCATTTAAAAACACACCAAATCATGTTGAAGAACAATCTCTTATAATATCGTAATAATACATCAGCGTATATATATATAGTTCTCCGTGTTACGCTCTCATTTTCAATCTTTCTTTTACGTGAACATAATTTAACTATTTTACAAATAACCACGCAACGATCTTCGCCCGCTATCATTTGTATAATTTGACATAAACTAAATTCGTGTAGAATATTATTATATTCAATTTTCATTAATTACATTTTTATTTTTATTTCATTATATACAATAATAATTTCACCTTAATTTAACTATCTTGAACTCCGTTCGAGTATGCGGTGCTGTTAACCATCATAGCCAACTGCGTGGTGTTGGCTTTGGAGGAACATCTGCCCAGGGGAGACAAGACTGTACTTGCTAAGACTTTGGTAAATCATACGATTGTTCTTAAAACATTATAATTACGTTCTATTTCTTAACTCTCATCCCTATTTCCTCTCCTCCTGCCACAAACACTAATGTTAACATGATTTTACTAAAATGTTTCATTTGGTTCAATAATTTTAGGAGGCAACCGAACTCGTTTTCCTAGCAATTTTTTGCGTCGAAGCGACTCTCAAAATATTAGCTTTAGGTTTTTTATTGCACAGTGGCTCATATCTTCGTAATATATGGAACATAATGGACTTTTTTGTAGTTGTAACAGGGTGAGTACATTATTTTATTCAACTTTTACTTTTAATTTGATATATATCTTTTTGTGCTAAAAAACATACTTAAAAATAGACACGAAATCTAAGAAAAAAGTAGAACACAACGTATTATATTAAGAAAAACTATTTTAAATCGGCTAGGGATACATTGGACTCAGGGGTTTACCGATTTCTAGGTCAATGACTGAATTCATGGAGTCCAACATGCTGGACATGAGGATGTTGAGGTCCTTTCGGGTGCTCAGGCCTTTGAAACTGGTTTCGAGAATCCCAAGTAAGGCACTCGAAATGTCTCAGGATCACAGGAAAGCATTTTTGACACTAAAAATCCTCGAATGTTCTATTATTTTTCTGTAAAACCATTTGATTAACCCGTTTTTGTAGGTGTATTGCATTTGGTTTAGACATATTCCGAGTATCGGATTAGACCGTAACCGTTGGTTTGCGAACTTTTATATAAACATATATTTATGTATTATATATACTTAACGTATATACATAATAATATTCTTTTGGACTTTTGTTGGATGATAGAAATTCCTGAGTAGAACTACCGTTGATACAGTTGATCGATTTGTAGTTGGATTATATAATATTATTCGGCTTAATTCGAACAAATTTATAACAGTATTCATACATCATTTAGATCCGATTAGGCATAATTAGAAAACTAGATAGAAACGAAACGGGTTTATTGTTATGATATACATACATATACATACATACAATATATATATATATATATATATATATATATATATA